>PVKS010040246.1:0-16687 GCA_004027875.1 Aplodontia rufa | reverse complement strand
CCTGGAGCGTGACAATTACTTATGTTGATTGCATCGTGTTAGGTATTATAGGTAATCTGGAGATGACTGAAAGCAGAGGGGAGGATTGTGTTTTGGACGATGTCATTTGATACAAGAGCCTCGTGCATCCAAGGATTCTGGCGTCTGGAGGGGGACGGGGATGGGTCCTGGAACTAATCACTGTGGGACATGGATAGAGGCTCTACACTTCCCACATCATTAAATATTCTTCCGTCACATCATTTTGCACAGCTCAATGGAATTCAAAGCAGGGCCACAGCATCATCTGTTGAAGAAACTGAGCCTTTGGTTTGGTTCTTTAAACAAAAGTCCAAGAAAGCTCTTTTTGTGGGGCCTTTGCGTACGTGGGATGGCATGGAACGGCTGAGCTGTGGAACACCGGGGCTGCTTTTTGAAGCCATGTGATTCTTACTGCAAAAAGCCCAGTGAATGAGCTGCTCTGGCTGGTATTTCTACCCTTGCTCAGGAGAGGGCTTTTTCCAGAGCCACCTCTAACCAAACTGTAGGAGCCACCCAGCCTCAGGGGCCTGGAATGGGCTCAGGGACCCAGAGGAAGCCACCTGGTTCATATGTCGCTGGGGACTGAAGCCCATAGTCTGATCAGAACAAAGTTTGCACACAGCTGTGTTTAGCTTTCCTGTGCTGAAAAGCAGGTCAAGACTGATTTCTTCCATGAGGTCTCCTCCCAAACAGGGACAACACTGATTCAAGTAGTCGGAGAAGAACATGCGGAGGCTTTGGAGGAGGCTGATGGGTCAAACCTCAGTGCCTCCGAGCCTCCGCCTGCATAACTCAGGTGCGTCACCAGCCTTGTTAGGTTGCTGTTAAGACTAAGTTAAACACAGCACACCCACTGTGGTGACCACCGTCTGGTGACACCACACCTTCTCATTTATCACCACGCCCCCAAAGACAGGTTCAGAGATGACGGAAAGGGCATCGTGACGTCTGGGTAGCCATCAGGGAAAGGCCCCAAGCCTGGTCGAGAGGTCTGTCTTTGTCTTTGGTGAGTCTAGAGAAATCTCTTTTCCTGCAGACCCTGCCAGGTCTGCAGAGACAGGGCGTGGGCTCAGGCCTCCTCATTCTGCCCACGCTGTCCTGTGCGATCCCAGCCAGGCTCAGGGAAGAGGCCCTGCCATGGTCTTTGGTCCCTACCTCCAGGCCCCTGTAGCCTGTTTATCCTGCTGTCGGCACCCCCATGTAACAGAAGCAGCCATTCCCAATGGCTGCGTCCAAACTTCAATCTGTCTAGACAGCTCTACCTTGATATTTTTAGGTTAAAGTAGTTGTTTCAATTATTGCAATCAAATTTTGAGTTTAGAATTAATTACCTGAGGTTAATCTGTGTCTTAATTATGAGGGAAATGGACCGTGCTGCCAAAAAATGAACCCAGACCCGTCATCCGTGACCTGGTTCCTGTCCCTGCCATGGTTCTTCAGGTGAGGCGTCGTCTCCGTGAGTCAACAGGTGCAGAGGGGTCCTTGGAATCAGATTCCTGCAGACATGCAAGAATCTACTCCTGAAACCACTGCCCTCCCCGCTGCTGCTAGGTCAGTGGTCAGTGAAGGCCTGTGGACCAAATCTAGCCTGCTGTGTATATTGGACAGCTCCTGGGCTAAAAATTGTTTTTTGTATTTTTAAAACAGTTGTATTAATGAGCTAAGTAGCTTCGTAATATCCTGAGTTTTGCTCACTGGGCATTAAAGCCTGAAAGACGTACTCTATGGTCCTAAGACAAAACTGTTGCCCCTCCCTTGAACTGAACAGTTGACTCTAAAACTTGTAGTCCCCTTAGCTGTTGGATGTGACATCAGAGTGTCACTTGTCCTACAAAGTGGATCATTCATTTTAGAACCCCACAAAACATTCTGATCAGCAACATGATCCACAAAAGAATAAGGAAATGAGGTGTCCTTTAAAACAAAAGAGGAAGCAGGTGGGTCCCAGTCCTTTTGAGAGGTCATGACCTCTGGAAATGGTCCATTGCTGCTTTGTCTTAAGCTGAGATTGTGGCTTCTGGCCTCCTTTCCCTACACTGCCAGTGGGGACCAACTGCAGCTATTGTCATGGCCCAGTCCTGGCTGGTGGCAGGTGGCAGGTCCCCAGAGCCCCAGCCACCACTGAGCGCTCATTATTCCGAGGAGCCAGGAGCAGAGCTCTTTCCTAGTTCTCCACCAGTTTAAGCCAGAACCCAATCAGAAGCTCCTCTTCACCCAGAGGTGCCCCTCCCACCAGGACCATGAACAGGGTGGGGTTGAGAACCAGGCTACCTGAGCTCAATCACTGGAAAATCTGTTGATTAAGCAGTGTGTGGCTGGTCACGGCGGAAAAAAACAAGTTTTCTGAAAGAAAGAAGCTTTTCCAGGAAAGAAAAAGTTCTTCAGTTTTTTAGGGTAGTTCACATACAACGAGATGGAGAAGTTTAAAATGACAGAAAAACGGGAGTACTCCAAATTCGTCACCACCCTGCACTTTCAAGTTATTTTTACCAAATAAAAACCAAAGAGAAAAAAAGGGAAAGTTAGAGAATGAAGCATTTGTCAAATCCAAAAAGCTGAATCTCTCTTAACGACAAAGTGAAGGTCTCTTGATTCAGCACCTACCGAGTGACTACTGAGTGTCCAGTACTCCAAGATGCCCAGGATGAAAGAAGCAACACAGTGGGGACAGACCGGAGGGGCAGCTCCTCATCTCTCCCCACGGTGGGGCCATGTGGCCCTGAGAATCATCTTTCCAGCCACAGAGCAGCCCACGTGCTCCCAGCCCCTCCCGGAGTCGCCGCTCCATGTCTACGGTTAAATAAAGGTTGATGGCGTCCCATCCGCGGTGGGTCATCCTTTGAGGACCTCAGAAGCCCTGGAACTCTTGGGCCACCTCCGGCCTTTCTTTGTATCTGCCCACACCACGCCCACCTCCTGTGTGGCCCCTGCGCTCCTTGCCAGGGCCCTTCCTCCAGCCTCCTGGCTCATTTCTCCTCCAGGTTCAAACAGCGCATCTCGCGTGCTTGAGGGTACCAGGCTGCTTTATTTCCAGACCAGGCGGTGCCACCTTTGTCTCTAACATCTACATGGTGTGGGGCTTGGGCAGGCTTTTGTGGGTGCTCAATGCTTGTGTGTCAACATTCATCCCTGAAACTCGGGAGCTGGGTCATTTTGGCGTCTTGTTGAACTTGCCACATTCTCTGCTGTGGGCAGGGTCCACAGGTGCTTCCTGTAGAACGAGGGGACTTCACCTGCCCCT
Source organism: Aplodontia rufa (assembly GCA_004027875.1). Taxonomy (NCBI): domain Eukaryota; kingdom Metazoa; phylum Chordata; class Mammalia; order Rodentia; family Aplodontiidae; genus Aplodontia; species Aplodontia rufa. The sequence continues at coordinate 13,425 of PVKS010040246.1, read as the reverse complement.
TGCTCCTGCGACCTCATTGCCCATCATGGAAAAAACTGGCCTCAAATCACACCGGCAGGACGCTGTGGAAGGCTAACCTTGGGCTCCTCTTGACTCACTGTCTCTGATCTTCCCAAAGGCCTATGGGAAAGGGACTGGGCAGTCAGAGGTGAGGACACCAAGGCTACCGAGAGGCTAAGAGCCTGGCTCCAAGCATCATGACTGATAAGAGGCAGAGGGGGCTGTGCAGGGGCATCTGAAGCCCATGGCCCTGCTCTTGGCTCTTGGCTCCTGCCTCTCAGGAGGTCACAGAAGGTGACTGGACACAGCCCTAGCTTTGGCCAATCCTAGGACAATGGGGGAGGTTGTACAAGTCACCAGTGGCATCCTGGACTCGTGGAGGTCTCTGAGCCTGTCCTGGGTATGGAAGTGGAGGAGGCCATTCCGTGGACTGGCCCAGCCCCTTCGGCCACTACTGCTGTCAGCGGAAGCCTGGCTCTCCCGAGCGGCCTGCCAGTCCCTAGGGCTTGAAATGCTGCCTCAGGGATGTCCCCTCCTTTCTTATTTGTGACACAGCAGAGCAAGTGTTATACCCAGGACAGCTCACCATCTGTGATGCATTTGTGAGGACAACGTGTTATTTTTAAAATAATAAGATGGTTTATTTCCATCTACTTTTTCCTGCTCTGTTTTCTCAGCAGTAAGTGATTCAAAAGCGGAGGAAATTATCCCAACAAAAATATGTATGACTAAATCGCTTTTAGAAATGGCGAGGCCGCAACTATCTACTTCTGATCCCACCCACTGAAACAAAGAGAATGTTCCTGACAGCATGAGTGAATTGTGTGTAATTATCACCAATGTTTTAATGATGATAATGAGAAAAGTATTAGCATTAGATTAGAGCAGCCCCAAAACATTTACTTCTCTAAGAATATGACTACTGCTTCTCATTTTTATCTGAGGAGCAGAGGAGATAGGATCCCTACTTTGTTGATATGGTCGTGGCTGGATTTTTTCGGCGTGTTCCTGGGGATCCAGGCTGCAGGGCGTTGTTTTAATGCAGCTCTCCATCCAGATTCACAGGCTACTTTGCATGCAGCGTTCCCTTAACATTCTCAGGTTCCTTCTCTGACATATTCAAGGGCTCCTGAATACCTCATAGCAAGGAAATGTAAGTGAATTTGAAAATAAATCCTTACATGCCACTTTTCATGGAAAGAAAGAAGAAAATTCTCTCAATTTTTACATTTGGCCTAAATGTAAATTTGGGCATTGTAAAGTTTCAGAAAAATCCTTCACCAGCTGAAAATAGAAAATAAATGGGATTCAAGGTCTCCCTGTCTTTCATTGCATGTACATTTTTTGTGGGTGGTCGGGCTGTCACCTTTCTTAGACGATCTAGAAGATAATACATAAGAAGGGAAAGGAAAATCCAAACAAAGAGAGGAAAGCACTCAGCTCAGCTCAGACTCCTTAAAAGACTAATGATCCTCTCACAACACAAGGCCGGCTTTTTACAGCCGTCTTCTGGAACTCACTTCCAATAAAAGACAAAAAAAAAAAAAAAAAAAAAAAGAAAAGAAAAAAAAAGAAAGAAACAGAAACCCTGGCCATTAGCTACTCTGTGTGGTTGCAAATGGAGGTTGTGTTCAGAAGTTGGAGGATTTCTGTTGATGAATTTCAGTCTAGCAGCCGAGATGATCAGCTAAATAAGACATTTATCAAATGCTAGAGACCTTTATCTGACTTTATTTTGTAGTTCAGTCAGACAGCTGAGAAACAGACAGGAGTGACTAAGTGTGGCTATAGAAAATAGTGAAACGGTACCTCAAATGAACCCAATTTCATTTATTTGGATATACGGACTTTATTTTCTCCAAACATTTCCCCAATATTTACAGAAGCTCTTGTGCAGCTATTCACCTTGCCAACCATCAATGTACTATTTCTTAGAGCCTCGTGAAATTCCTGGCACAAGACAGGTATTCGGTGAATAAATTAGGCTATCGGTCAATTATACAAGGGTAAGACTAAGCTCTCAACTAAAATAATTTCCTGTTTACATAATCACACTAGAATGTGTATCTTGCAATGTGTTACGAGTAAATACATACAGGAGGAACATAAGTCTTCCATCCATCCACTCATCATCCATCCATCCACTACCCATCCATCATCGTGCATCCATCCATCCATCCATCCATCCATCCATTTAATGCATCTTCATCAAATGGCTATTACATATCTATCACCATACAGGGCAATGTCAGTACGTGGATGGGACAAAGACCCAAGGTTCTTGCTTTCAAACAAAATGCATGGAATGAGCTTGTACTGGAAAAGACACCAGTTTCTCAGTAAAACTTGCTGTCTGTTGATGCTGAGCTCATGCCATGGAGGATAATAAGCAGTTGCTTTATCTGATCTTCAGCTCAGGCAGGATCTCCCTTTCCCTCATACTCTTCCTTGGGACCGGGGCTCATGAAAGCAAATGCATTCCATGGGAAATCAACATGACACCCAACATCCTATCACGAGAGCTCATGAGAGCCAATGTGCTTCACTCTGCAAAGCTACACAGCCTTCGCTCTCATGGTGCTCCTGACACCCACGCATGCCATGTGGGACACTGATGGAAGATGGGGCTGCCTTTCTCACAATCTACTGGACACACCAGAGTCCATGGGGTCCCAACCAAGTGTTTTCTTGAAAACAAATACATGTAGCTCTTTGCCGAGTGTCCCCAATGACCCAAGGTTGGACTTTTATAAGTGCACCTATGGCAAGATGCCTCAGCAGCTCCCAAGAAACCACAGACCTGATGAGGGAACCCGCCACCTCCATGGGACTTGCCACACAAAGCCTGACGGGCAGGCCTGTCCCTTTAAGTACCTGATGCTGGACTTGGACTCTCAGCAGAGCAAAGCCTGTTAGCACCCACAGGATCTGCCCAGACTGGGCATTTCTTTCCTTCAGATTGTGCTGACGTGGCCCGGATCAGCACTGAACTCTGGAAACCCTCATGGAAAAGTGACACCCTTCATTCATTTTCATTGATTTTCAATTTCAGTTAAGTTGTTTTCTTTATCTTTTGCGAAGCTGTTTATGCACTGTGGGTGGAAATGCTCAACTCAGCTCCCACAATGGTGCCCCCGTTGTGGCTTAACAAAGCCCGGATGGAAAGAACACGGTTGGAAATACATATGTCCCCCAACAGAACTTAGAAAATGGAATAATATTCTGTATTCTCATTTGGTTTGTAAATGGACATGAAATATTTTCTCCTAGAACAAAGAGAAGCTGAGATGGCGAAATCACAGTGTTCCATCTTTCCCCAGGAGAAGGATTTGCAAGGCCCTTCGGTGGAACTTAAGGTTATAGGGATGCTGGTGTGTGTGTGTGGGGGGGAGATTGTGTAATTGTGTGAGATTGTGTACATGATCTGTGTGTGATTATGTGTATGAGGCTATGTGTGGGGGAGCTTGTGTGTGTCATTGCGTGTATGATAGAGTGTGTGTAAGACAGTGTGTGTGGTCGTGTATGTGATGTGTGTGTGATTGTGTGTATGAGGTTATGTGTGGGGCAGATTGTGTGTGTCACTGTGTGTATGATAGAGTGTGTGTAAGATAGTGTGTGTGGTCGTGTATGTGATGTATGTGTGATTGTGTGTATGAGGTTATGTGTGGGGGAGATTGTGTGTGTCACTGTGTGTATGATAGGGTGTGTGTAAGATAGTGTGAGTGGTCGTGTATGTGATGTATGTATGATTGTGTGTATGAGGTTATGTGTGGGGGAGCTTGTGTGTGTCATTGTGTGTATGATAGGGTGTGTGTAAGATAGTGTATGTGGTCATGTGTATGATTGTGTATGTGATGCGTGTGGTTGTGTATGTGATTGTGTGTGTGTGCACACATATGTGCTCCGTGGAGAACACAGAGGGCTCTGGGAAACCATCACTCACCTCCAAAGAAGAAAACATGTCCGTCATAAAATAGGGAGGGTTGGGAAAGAATGGGAGATAGAATGAAGGAAATGGACTTAATAATTTTCTACTTCTCTCTTTCTTTGACTAGAAACAATTATGTCTTCGAAGTGACAACCGCAATTTAATGCCAATTTCTTTCTCTCTCCCTTCCAATAATTTTCCATTTCTAGTACCGCTTTCTAGCCCTCAACTATAAAAATCTTAGGGCCATTTCCAGTTCATTCTTGCCTTTGTTTCTCTACTCCAACAAACATATAGTGAGGAGTTTTAGAGGCTCGGACTGTTCAGACGTGGGGACGCAAACAGGCGTAAGACCACAGTCTCTCCTCCCAAGGGCTGCACAGTTTCCGCCAGCACTGCCCAGCAGAGCTTTCTGGTAATGGCTGGATCTTCCATGGTGGCAGCCAGCAGCCACAGGTGACTAACGAGCCCTTGCGGTGGGGCTAGCATGACCCCAAAACTGATGTTGACTTCTTCATTTCAATGCGAATTAAAATTCAAATAACCGTATGGGTTCAGTCAGTGACTGGGGGACCAACAAGACTGGATTCCCAGAGGGCTTGATCCAACCCAGAATCCTGTGAGAAGCTCAACACAGGAAAGCAGAGAAAAGGAGGAGAAAAACCTCGTGACCCGTGCATGTGCTTCAAGGACACGGCTGCGCGGAGCCCCCAGAACCCATGAGCCATCAGGAAACCCCACGAGCTCGCGGATCAAGAGCCGGGGGAGGGTGAGTCCAGGGAGCCCACACCAGCCGGCTGCAGAACGGGGCAGCTGTGGGCAGAAGGAGGGCGGAACCAGCAGGCTGGGTCAGGTACGTCGTGTGTGGAGGCCTGAGGATGAGCTGCAGGTGGACCTGGAACTCGGCAAAGGGCAGGGCCAGAGGAGCACGCTCAGACGGGGACATAAAGGGGCGCAGGGAACCTGCCCAGTCTAAGCAGGCCAGCTGACCCCAGCTCCACGTGGCCGTCACACCTCAAGTGCCTGGGTGTGTGAGTGTGTGGAAATTAGGCCCCAGGTCAGAATTTCTGATTTTCAAAGAATCCTGGAAATAGGAATTAATTCAAAAAATATGAAATCTAAGTCTTTTGAATGGCCAGTAATTCTACAAGTTTTTAAACACAGGGCAAAACCAAAGAGCCAGTGTGTGGACTGGTGGGGGCCCAGGGTACCTAGTGGTGATGAGTGACAGGTAAGGTTTCACACAGAGAACATAAGGGGAAGGACACTGGGGGCAGGAAGAGAGAGGCTCGGTTGCGCACAGCTTGCTGATGCTCCAAGGACAGCCTCGGAGACCTTGGACAGAGCTGCTCCTTTCCCTGCCCCCTTCTATGGCAGCCAGAATCATAAGGGCGGAGAGAATAAGGGGAGAGCGGAAGCAGAGGTGTCGAGTGACGATCACAAGTGGCACGGGTGACATGGCCTCTCTAGAGTGTTTTCTTAGGTCACATCACATCTCCTTTCCTGCACAGACTTCCCGCCCAACCTCACGTCAACACCGCTACCTTCTCCCCGTATGGCAGAAAGCACCTCGACTCCCACACCTGGCCGGCGTGAGCGCCTCCTTCTATCCTCATGAAAAATGACACGCATTCCTCTCAGCTCACCTCCCGGTCCAGCAGCGCGGGTGACACTACGGTGACAATGTCTCCCTTCTCTGGATCGATGTAGAACATGTTCGGAGATGGCTTGTCAGGCGTCTGCTGACGGATGTTGTACCGCAGGAGGGCATTGTCGGTGGCTGGGTCATCCGCGTCGAAGGCTGTCATCCGCATCACTGTGGTCCCTGCAGGGGCAGGACCAAAGGAGGGAGATGGTTACCGAGGGTCAGCGAGGCTCAGTCCCCTCCCCTGCGGGCACGGCGGCGGAGTGATGTGCTAGTCACTTCCAAAGTAAAAAGAAAATCATCTCCCCCGCTTTCTGTGCCTTAGCCTTAGCTTCCCTTCCCTGCTCCATCACTTTAAAAGAGGTGAAATAGAAACCTCTGCTGCTCAGCAGAATGTCAGCTTATTTTTCCTTCTGTGGATGCGCCGTCTGCTTCCACCGGCTCTTTCCACTGTGAATGTGGGTCTGAGCACGTGGCTTTGTGGTGAATGCCTGCGGTGTGTGCCTGGGCCAGGTGGTGGGGAAGGAGAGACTCTAGGACGCACTCCCTGGGGTCCTGGAGCTGGATCCCAGCAGGAGAGAGAAGCATTAAAGAGGTAAAAATCAGCACACTGTCCAGCTCAGCAAGGCTGGCAACACGAAGACAGAGCAGCCTCAGCTGGCCCTGGGCTAGAGAAGGTGCCCAGCGCACACCTAAGGGCGAGGAGGCGTCAGGAGGTGAAGTAGAGGACGCCACCAGCAACAACACTGCTTCAGGCAGAGAGAAGGTGAGCAAGCGTGAATTGGGCTCCTGCTGTGAAGACACACTGGGCTCTCACAGACAAGCAGGAGGCACATAGGACCCGACTCCCGAAAGAGCACGAGCAGTTTGATTCTGCCAAGGGACGATAAGGGTCAGACGTGGGTCTTGTTCATGCACGGCTGATGTGAAAGGGAATGGAGACGACTTTCAAGGACAGTTGGGAAGAAACTCTCAAGAAGTACGCACAAGTGTCAACAAGGAGTTTGTGCAAAGAAGTTCATGGAAAGAGCATCTGTCATGGTAAGAAATTCGGAAACAATCTAGCTGTCCAACAGGAGGGGAACCAGTCAAATGGCGGTGTCTGCACACTATGAAGTATTCTGCAGCAATCTAAAGATGGTTGCAGATTTCCATGTTAGTGTTCTAACATGGAAAACGCTCTGGGATGTCGCCAAGTAGAAAGCATGAGGCTGGAGACTGTTGTCCACACGAATGGTTTCATTCCTGCAAACCTGCTTATGCACAGAAAACTCCACAGCATGCATCTAGTTTGCAGGGACAGTTTGTGTCTATAAATGCAAAGAAGGTCCATGGAGGTGAACTTCATGCGGTAACGGTGATTACCTCTGGGGAAGCAGCAAGGGGTTGGGGTTGGACCTGGTCAGCTGCAAAGGTGTCAGCCTAATGGGTGATGCTGTGGTTAATTTCACGAGGTGGGTGTGTTGCTTTTGCAACTAAGATTTAATTTAGAAAGATCCCAATTAGAAGTACCCAGAGAATCACGTCTGGAGCTCAGGCAAGCGTGCCTTCTAGTCTTGACAACTGTGTGCCTGCCATGCTTGGCTCAGGATGACCTGCCTGACTGGAATCCCTTGCTGCTGTGACCTAACTGGTAAGAGACTGAAGCGGATGACTGTGGCTCCCGGCAGGAACAGTCCTCTGTAGAAAGTGATGGAGCTTTTCTTGTTTCTGTGCCAGGGATTGAACCCAGGGGTGCTTAGCCACGGAGTCATCTCCCCAGCCTGCTTTTACTTTTTATTTTGATACAGCGTTTCGCTGAAGGAAGGCAGTTCACATACAGCCACCTGCCACCGCCGGTCCCTTTCCTTCGCTAACATGCTTCTTGATCATCACAGTGTTCTGGTTATCATTAGCCCTGGGGAAACCAGGGGAGCCTGGCCACCCTAAGGAAAGGACGACCCTTCCTCCACCACTCTCCCTCAGCCAGGTGCTTCAAGGTATTTTTTTTAAAATCTTTCTTATTGTTTTGTCCTTGAAACTTCTGCAGGGCAAGCATTTGGGTCTAGTGTACGAATAGGTTGTTCTTGGCAGGTACAGTCCCCTCTCTGTCCCTGGGCTCTGGAAGATGACACTGAGCAATGTCGCACTCTTTCCCCGGAGCCACACTGGAACCAGGCTCTTAATCAGTGGTCCTGGCAGCCATTCCCAGTCCAGAGTTGGCTGCCTTCCTAATCTGGGAGACAGGCCTCCCTGCGGGCCTCCATCAGATGTCAGGGGCAGATTCCAGGCTTGCAATCTCAGCCAGGGCAGGCCCAGTGAGCTCCACATGGTCAGAGGCAGAGCGGAGGCCCTGACCCCACTGGGCCCACACCAGTCTGGGTGAGGTGTGGTTGACCCAGCACCTTTTCCTTACTGTCCAGTCAATGGTTAGTTGACCAAATCCGTGCCTCACTTCATCTGCCTCCAATTGAGGTCACAGCAGAAGAAGGCAAAGAAGGCACGAACCTGAAGTCATTGGGATCCCGGCTGACACATGCAGACAACAGAAAGACCCATGAATCCTGAGTTCCCCAGGAAGTGCACTGAGGAGCTCTTTGTTCTTGTGATTTGCTAAGAGGTGCAGCACAAGGTGCGCTAGTCCCGGGGCTGCACAGGGGACGCTCACATTTGAATGCGCTTTAGGGAGTGGGAACCAGGTCTCCGCTGCCTTTGCCTCACCTGGACACATCACTGGATTCCTCCTGAGTTCATCCTGCGCCTATGGAGCCCAAGGCACTGCGGCACAGAAGAAAGCTGCTTTGGAATCACACATCTGAGTTCCACTCTTTGCTGTGTGAGCTGGGGCAAGTTATTCAACCTCCCTGGGCCTCAGCCTTCCCTCACGCAGCATGAGGACATCAGCACTGCTCTCCTTGTGGTCCATGTGGGGATTTAACGGGATGGTCTATCTAAAGAACTTAGAAAGCGCCTGGTACACGACTTACTGTTCAGAGAAAGATGTCTTTTTTTTTTTTTTTTTTAATCAAACCCTGCCCTGGTGGCTCTGAGCTGGCCTTGGCAGTGGGGCAGACAAAGGAGGTTCCGGAGAGCCTGGAGGAGCCTGGGTCCATCTTCTCTGAGTGCTGCCCCCTCCCTTCTACCCTGCACGATCTCGGTGGCAGCTCAGGTTTCCTCCATGGGGGTTAAACTCACCCCCACAGGCACACGCACGAATACACATGTTCCGCACGTTATCCTCCATGGGAGAGGCTGGTCTTCCTGGAGTCAAGGGTCTGCCCTGAATTCCAGGACGTCTGAGCCCAGAGCCCTGTCTTGCTCTCGCCAGTGCCTCCCCTGAGGTCGGGCCACGGTTTTCTTCCTTCCAGGTTCTGTGGTGGCTGCGTGAGCCTCCTCAACCAGTGCTGCTATGCTGTGTGCAGGACTCAGTCCCTTGGGCTCAGCAGAGAAGCAGAGGTGGGGGACGGCAGCAAATGCAGAGGACAGGCGTCCCCGAGGGACTTCTCAAGGCCTTTACTCAGGACATGCATGGTGCTGACCTCCAAGAGGAAGCAGAGTCTGCACCACTTCCCGAACCTTCAGGAAGTTCTTTATTCGATGGCCACAGTGTCCCAAGTCCGAGCTCCAGGAGGCTACACCTTGCTCTGTCGGCGTCTGTCAGCTCCTCAGTGTGGTGGAGTGGGTCCTTGCAATGTACGGGAGCTCGCTCCAGGCCTCGCTGACCAGTCGCTAGCACCCAGTCTGCAGAGTGGACCACAGGCCAGCCTACCCTGACAGTTCCAGGCGCCTGGGCCACTATGCCGGAGCCCCGGCTGCAGCTCCTTGAAGACCCCTTGGAACTGGACCCCTGCTCACTTGCCAGCTTCTAGGCCAAGGTTGCACCAGTGCTACGACTTCACCCTCTGCAGCGTTGCCCAGGGTGGGGGACAGTCCAGTCCTTGCCCCAGCCCATCATCTGGACTTGGAGAGCTCACTGGTTCCCCAGCTGGGCACTTCCCATCCTGGCATCCTTGGCCCTGCACATGCTTTCAGATGACAGATGCGATGATCACATGACTGATGTGCGTTGGGCCCCACACAGTACGTTTCTGTCCCCCGCTCCTTGTCACAGTGCTCTCAGTGTCAGACAAGTGATCATCATCCTGTCACCCCCACAGCAGGTGAGCAGGCTGGGGCAGAATGAAGGAATTACAGGGTGGCAGGGAGCAGGAGTCTCCAGTGGTGTGGTCCTTTCCTCCCGTGGAAGGACCTGGCTGCCAACTGACAGGCTGGCTAACAAGTGTGGTGCTTTGTGCTGGTCTGATGGCCCCTTGTGCTGGGCCGCAGTGCTCTGGGTGAACAGAGGCGCTGCCTGGTGGCTTGACCTTGAAGGCAGGTGTCTGGCATTTGCTTGCTGGAGCCTGAGCGGCCTCAGGGCCCTGAGCAGCTTGGGGCAGCTCTGCCTGTGGGGGCTGCTTCCACGCAGCCACAGGGGCCGGTCCAAGGACCAAGTACCTTGCTCCCTGCATGCAGAATCACTCTGTCCTGGAAACTCCTTTGGCATCTTCCCCAGTCACTGCCTTTGCCCAATAAGAGACAGGGAGACTGTTTAGAAACCTGCTCCCAAGAGCAAGTCACGCATCGCGGTTCAGACGTTTACGTTCACCCCCGCACCAGACTTCTGCCAGCAGAGTTAGGCCACCGTAGGCTTTCCAGGGAGGGGCAAAGGTGGCAGAAGGTACCAAGCGGACTCTGTGGATGTGGCAAAATGGCCTGTCATTGTGAAACATGGCCTAGCTTAAGGAGCAACGATTCCCGGGACAGAGTCAACCACGGGACACACCTCAGAGGTGACCTAAGGAGCAGGTGCCTGGATGCAGCACCACACAACTTACTACTTGTGCCTTGACTCTTGCTATTGGAAGAGTCGCCCTTCAACAGCCAGCTCCTGGCGTTGGCCGGAGGCTGCGGCTGCGTTAGATTCTAGCACGGAGGGCTCTGTCTCCTGGGAACCATGCTGACCTGAAACAGCTTCCCGTGAGCACCCTTCAGGTGGAAGCCATTTGGGTCCTCTGCTTCTAAATGTTCAAAAACAGCTCTCCATGCTGGGGACCAGCCAGCCCAGTTTGCTGAGGGCTGAGTGGATTCCAGCATGGCCCTGGGTTAGCCAGATACGCAGGTCACTCTGGGGTCAAACACAGCTTTCAGATGTAGACATGTTTCAGCGCTGTGGTCCCAGAGAGCAGATAGGAGCACTGTCACAAGTCTAACTTGGTGGCCTGGGACACAGACCAAGGCCATCTACCCCATTAAGCAGCAAGCACAGCAGTCTGGGATCACTTTCTCACCAAGCAGGTGGCACGACATAGTCCCCTCCCAACAGTCCTTAAGAGTGGAGCGCTACCTGGTTTTGCAAGCACAAAGCAGAACAGGGGCTGCCTGGCGTTAAATCCTGGCCTCACCATTCAGCACTGGGCCTCCTTGGCAATTGAGCCTTGGCTTCTGATGGGCTTTGTGGGCAGTGAATGAGTTCGGGCAGTTGCCCCCAGCTGTCCACTTTCCTATTAACACCCCAGTCAGGAGCCTGTTTAGAGTCGTTTTTCCTCTTTACCCCCAGCATCCCACCTTAAAATGCTGAAACCAGAGGAAAGCCACGCATCCATGGTGGCTTGGTGGTGGCCCTTTGGAGGACCACAAACCACTGCGACATCTAATATTCATTATTCTTCTCTAACCTCTGATTTCCCCCTTTGTGGTCATATTGCTGCCCACCGAGAAGGCAGAAATTAATGAATGCCAAGCTGGTGCCTGGCAATGGTGAATGCTGGAGAGGTGGACGTTTGTAATTTTTACTGACCCCAGTAATTTAGGGCTCAGCCAGAAGGGCACAAAGTTCAGTGTGATGAGGAGGAAATATCTTTGAGACCTAGCCAGAGTCCCGCTCATGTTAGTTCTAGGATTCACTCTTGGGACCCATAGAAACAGGAACTATTTAAAATCACATAAGAAAACAACTCCTTTCTCCCCTTACACAAGCCCAGAAGCGTGTGTTGAGCCCCACACGGGTGGACCCGCTTCCTCTCTCTCGTCACGTTCCTGAACACACGGAATGAACAGGCGTACCTGGCAAACCGTCAGATGGCTAGGTGACGAGCGACAACCCAGAAGCCCACCAGGTGCCAAAGGCAGCTTCCTGCTGCAGGCCAGCAGCGTTCACAGTGTCTTGCTCTCCCATAGGCCCATGCTAGCATCTGAGGCTGCTTGTCCTCAGAATTCAGCGTCCCTAACACCTCCACTGGTAGGAGTTGGGAAGCGAGGTCACGCACTGTTCTCCAGGCTGAGCCTTGGAGGGTCTGGGACTATATTGTGGCAATAGCAGAGCAGCTTCCGCCTGACTTTCAGGGAGGGGAGCAGGCTGACAGAAAGGCCTGGGACTGGACTCTGTCACCCCTGGTCTTTTGGGGGCCCTTCTCTCTGCTCTGATAGCACACACACCACCCAAATTTTTCATAGGGTGGTCAATCCAGAAAGGTCTTGGCCATGTGTGTTTGGTGAAGATGTCATTGACCTTGGGCTTCTCCTCTGGGAGAAACCTGGTCCTACTGGCCCTGAAGAATGGTTCTGTGTCAGAGAGGGGTCGAGGGAGCTGGGCCAGGTGTGAACAGCTCAAATGCCCACTGGGGACCACCAGGGAACTCATGAGAGTGCAGCTGCTTCCAGATGACCGGGGATGGTGGGGATAGTGGCAAACCCCTGGGGAGCCACCTTGCAACTCAAAGGAAGGGCTGCATTTCTGCCTGGCAAGTCTGTAGTATCTACACTTGAGTTTTCAGGAAAAAGTGGAAATTGGAGTATTGTACAAACTGTCAAAATGTTTGCGTGTTGGATACTCATTCAGATTTTATAAATACAAGATCATGGAGCCGACTAGGGAGGCAGAACAAGACAGGCTATAGTGGCGTTGGTCCCAAGTTTGTCACTTTTCACCTTTGATCTTGACTGTCCTTGGAACCACACCGGCCCCCCAGGAAGCATGGATCAGAGGTTATAAACATGTGTTACAACTCAAACAAATTGTCCTTCTTCCTTTCACCTTCCTCAGTGGAGCTGGAAAATCCATCATCTGTCCAAAAAGGATGGACTGAGACTGATGCCACCTCTTTAGGTCTCCCTAAGCCCTGGGATACAGGCCTTCTCCTCAGTGGCCCCCAGCACCCCTGCACACCTCCCCAGGACTTGGCTCCAATCTCTGCACAGTCCCTTCCCATGTGGTGTTCTGACCACTGTTCTTCCCTGTCCTTTCCCACCAGACTATGAAACTCCTGAGGCCAAGGCAGCACCTAATTCTCTCCTGTGACCTCAAGGTCCAGCAAGGGGGAGGAGCCAGAGAGGATGATATAGATAATGTAAGCAAGCAACACATGTTTCACACATGAACTTATTTGATCGTACGATCTTATGGGACCCTGAGAGGAGTCATTTGGTTAAGTCCATTTTACAGATGAGGAAATAAAGACTGAGAGGGGGAAGTTGATTAGCTCTAGGCTATGTGCCTGGTCAACCCTGAGGATCTGAACCTTGCTTTGTGAAGGGGACCATGACCTAGACTGCAAGATGCTATCTGGAACCCATTCATCTACTTTCCTGCTATGGTTTGACCCTGAAAAATTCCCCAAAGACTCAGGTGTACAGGGCTTGGTCCCTAATGCAGCAGTGTTCAAAGGTGGGGATTTGGGATGCAATTGGATCCTGAAGGCTCTGACCTCACTGGTGAATTAATCCATTGATAGCTGAATGGACTACTGGGAGGTGGTGGAGATTGTAGGCAGGTGGGATAAGGCTGGAGTAAGAAGGGTGCACCCTGGAACGGGATTTCTTCTTTACGTCATCATTG
>PVKS010040245.1:0-16744 GCA_004027875.1 Aplodontia rufa | reverse complement strand
CACATGTGAAGGGAGCCATCCTAGTGCTGCAGAAGCATCCAGTGGAACATTGCTGCTCAATGCAGCAAATCCTTGGGCAGTTAGTAGTAGCACTTCACCTCTGGAGGCCGGTTCCCCATTTTTGTGAATGGGTTTGGATCCCTCCTTCTGCACACTGGAGGATTGTGCTTATGGTTCACTCTACAAAGAGTGGGGCTTCTTCTATGCCAGCTGCTGGGTTCACAGATGTGATAGAAAGGACAGAATCCAAGGTCATAATGGAGACTGGTTAATGTCACTGCCCCCAAAATACATGATCCATGAAGCTGTATCCACTAGGAGAGAATGAGGCAGTGGGGATTAAGGCAGTTGCAGGTCCCTGGGCAAGTCATTATTCCCAAGCAGCCCCACACCACTGGCAATCACTGAGAATTCACTGTTGGAAGGGAGAGATGTGTGATCCATGAATTCTGCCACCCCTGTGTGACTCTCCACTTTGGCTGAGGCGGAAACGTGTGCCCTGAGAGCAACAGTGAGTTTGGTCACCCTGTCAGCTGTGACTCAGACACAGTCCTGATTCCAGATTGCCCTCTGGATAGAGTGAACCACTTAAGTTCCTGGGGTGTAGCAGTCGGGAGCTTGGTTCAGCTCCCTTCTATTTTGCAAGTGGCAATGCCCAGAATCCTTTGACTTTCATAGGTGGGGGGGAGCATAACTGCAATTGAACCTCTTGTTAAGGGATATGGCAGTTGTGAGGTTCTTTTACATAATATGGAAGGCTCAGGGTGCCATGCTGTTCTCCCTGAAAATTCTGGGAGCAAGAAATTTCAGGTTGGGTTAAATATGTGTTTTCTGCTAATGGAACAAACATAACAAGAAAATGTGACAGGAGAGTTGACACAGTGGTAGAGCACTTGCTTAGTATGCCTGATAACCCAGGTCTGATCTCCAGCACCACATACCTAACTAAATAGAGGAAAAACAAAAACCAGTTAAAAATGAAATACATGAAAATATGAGGATCTGTAAACACAATTCTTTGGAGTTCTAGAGCTTCCAAATTACGTTCTGGGTGGAAGGGCTGCCACAAGAAGCCTTCTGCACATTTCAGGATACCAGCCTGAAAAAGTAAGACAAAATTCTTCTGCAGTGGTTAGCAAACTATCACCTATGGCCCATTTTTAAAATCTGGATAAACAGGATTAAACTCAAGGATATTTCACCACTGAGCTACTGTTACCCTTTTATATTGGGAATATTCACAGAGACTTAGCCCAGGATCACTTAACATCTGAACCATGTGACCAGCACTTTTTTAAAAGTTTTGAGCAATGGCCTCATTCAGCTGCTTAGTGCTTCACTAAGTTACTGAAGCTGGCTTCGTACTTGGGATCCATCTGCCTCAGCCTCCCAAACCACTGAGATTACAGCACAGGCTACCATGCTCACAACTGGTTTGTTTTTGAGAGCTTATTGAGACCTAATTTTTAAAACACACCACTCACCCTTTTAGACTATGTGTTGTTATAATACTTAAAATAATCAGAGTGCTGTGTAACCATCACCAACAATCAATTTTTACAATATTTTCTCTTTATGAAACAATCCAGTACACACTGCTTCTCACTCCTATTCATGCTGCTCACTTTGTAAATCAAGTTTACTATACCATGGCCACATCTTTCATTTTCTTGTTATCCACCACAAAGACAAAGGTATGCAGTTATCACAGAAGTCACGTGTTCCAAAATTTAACTGTCACCATGCATGCCACCAGTCATTATAGCATACCCCATTTGTGCCCCTCTTTCCAGGGATTCTCTGCAATGCTGTCCTGGGTATGGGTTTAGGAACAAATGGGAGCAGTGCTATGTAGGGTTTTAACTATGAACCTCACTCACTCCATCCCAGTACGCAGCTTGATATTGGTTAGGGGAAAAGTTTCACTCCTCAGCCTCGTGTGAGTCAAAACTTTAAGGAAAGAAGCATAAGGAAACAGAGAGATAGGAGAGGCAGCTTAACAATAACATGGCTTTGTCTGGGATAAACATGAATAGAGGGCATCCTAGCAGAGGCTGGAACTTCTCTTCCACTTACGTCCTAGAGAAGTTAGAGTAGAATGAGGGAGTGGGGGAATTTTTGTGGTTGGTTGTTGCAAAGGAGCCTTCAGGGAAGGGTTCTTGTGGTTGTACCTGTCATTATTTGCAGTGGTGAATGTTCATGTCAGAATAAGGTGTTTCTGAGGATTTCATTCCTACATATTGACTCCGTTTCTTTGTGTAAAGAAGGAGTATTGTGTGAGGTTTAAGTCAGATTGGGTCAGAATGTTTGCCAGATAATGATTGTTCTAAGAGGAAGAATATGTTTCAAAATGGCAATGCCGAAGTCAAATTGTCCCTATCAAATACTTCATCTTGAGGCTGAGAGATGGCTTAGCAGTGAAGCATTTGCCTAGCATGCTTGAGGGTCTGGGTCCCATGCCAATCACCACACACACAACAATGATGGAAGAAAAACAGAAACCAGATGAAAAAATAAACAAAATTTTCTCTCTCTCCCTCTCTCTCTCCAAATGCAAGAACAAAAAGTTCATTTTAGGTCATCACAGACAATGTAAGACAAGATGCATGACACATAGTTTTTTATCAAGGACCATAAATTTTAATTTTGCAAAGCAGGAAAAAGAGGATCAACACCCATGAATCAATCACATTTCTTTATTCCAAAGACAAATTTGCTGAAAAACAAATTAGGAAAACTATCCCATTCACAAGAGCCTTCAAAAATTCCTGGGAATATATATGTAAATAAAGAGGTGAAAGAACTCTGCAATGAAGACTATAGAACACTCCAGAAAGAAAATGAAGAAACCTTAGAAAATGGAAAGACATCCCATGTTCCTGGATAGGCAGTATATGTATGGTAGAAATGGCAGTGCTGCCAATATCACCATACAGATTCAGTGCAATCACCATCAAAATTCCAATAACATTCTTCACAGAACTGTAAAAAGCAGTACTGAAAAACATTTGTAAAAATAAGAGACCCAGAATACCCAAAGCAAACCTTGACTAGAAGAACAAAGCAGGAGGCATCTCAACACTAGACCTCACATCATCCTAGAGGGCTATAGTAACACAAGTTACATGATAGTTTCCGAAAACAGGCATGAAGACCAATGCAATAGAAAACAGAGAGACAAGCTGATATAAATACATTCATCAGTTACTAGACAAAGGTGTCAAAAACATACTTGGGAGGGCTGGAGCAGTGTTCTCATGGTTATGGCACATGCCTGGCATGAGTGAGAATGTGGATTTGAACCACACCAGATAAAAAAATGAAGTGTTAAAGAAATGAAAGCCTCATGGAAAACTAAATAAAAATTGATTCTCTATCTATCTCTTACTGATCTTCTCTTTAAAAAACATGTTCAGGGCTGGAGCAGTGGTTCAGTGGTTACTTCACTTGCCTTGCATGTGGGGATACGTGGGTTGGACATCCACCACCACATGCAGAAAAAATTGTTTGAGCAATGAAAGCCACATGAGCCTCTAAACAGTGTTACGTTGGTCTTTCTCTCTCACTGTCCCTCTCTCTTAAAAAATTGTTGAGTGGTATTATAACCTTTTTAACAAATGGTGCTGGGAAAGCTTAAAATCCTTAAGATAAAGAATGTATTTTAACTCCTATTTCTTCCTTTGCACAAAAGTCAACTGAAAGTGGATCAAAGACCTAGTAATCAGAGCAGAAACCCTACTATTGCTCAAAGCAAATGTAGGCCCAACATTCCAACATGTTGGCACAGAAGCAAACTTCACTAACAAAAATCCTAAATTGGAAGAACTAAATAAAACTGTCAATAAGTGGAAGGTATCAAGCGAAAATGCTTCTTAACAGCAAAAGATTCAATTAAGAGCATGAGGTTAAAGACTCTGGAATGGGTGAAGATCTTTGCCCCCTGCCTCTCAGATAGGGGACTCGTTTCCAGAATATAGAAAGAACTCAAAATCTTAACAACAAAAAATGTCAATAAATGGGCCAAAGTACTAACCAGACACTTCTCTAAAGATGAAATACAAATGGCTAAGAAATGTAAATGTACAACTTCTTTAACAATTAGGGAAATGCAAATGAATTTTCATTCAGATTTTATCTCACTTCCATCAAAATGACGATTATTAAGTATTCAAATAATAGTAAAGTTTGGCAAGAATATTGGGAAAAGGAACACTCATACATGGTTGGTGGTCCTGCAAATTATTTAGTGCAACCACTCTGGAAGGAACTACAGAGATTCCATAAATAGCTAATCATGAAACCACCACATGCCCCAGGTCTCCCAGTCCTCAGAATGTATCTAGAAGATTGAAAATGATCATGTTAATGTGACACAGTCACTTCAATGTTTATACCAGCACAATGCACAAAAGCCAAGCTATGAAACCAACCCAGATATCCATCAACAGATGAATGGATAATACATATGTGGTATGCATACACAATGTAATATTATTGAGTCATAAACAATGACACTATGGTATATATGTAAATGCATTGAACTGGATACTATCATGGTAAGTGAAATAACTCAGTCCTAAATCATCAAAGGGCTAATGTGTTCTCTCATATTTGGAAACAAAAGCAAAATATGTTGTGTATGTGTAGGGGGCAGGGTGAAAAAATAAAAGAGGGAGAAAAAGGCAAAAGAGGGAGAGGTAATTTAATCAACAGTGAGGATAGTTCAGTGGAATAGACAAAGGGGGGTTAAGTAGGACCAAGGAGGGACAAGAAAAGTGAATAAGTGTGGAATGATTTTGACCATTTTCAAATGGGGGAGCCTGGATGTGGCAGGGTGATTCCCCACATCAAGTGGGTCCACAGGACACTAAAGTTTTTTTTAAAAAATCTATCAATATATTAAAGAGGGAACAGTGGATTAGAAGGAGGCAGGAAGTTTTGGAATAGATGCATTGGAGTAGGGAGGATGGGAGTGAGAGTGGGGGAGGGTAGTGCTAGGGACTGAATTGGGGCAGGTCGTGTTCCATGAATTTGTGAAAATGTCAGATATACAATGGTGTTGTATATAACTAGAAAGAATAAATTTAAACTACAGAATACCTGCCCTGGGCACTTGCATTCAGAGGGCAATGAGTTGAACAAGTCTGCAAGAGACCATTGACCCCTGCTGGTGGTGGTGGACATCGATGCACACTGTCAAGGTGCCAATTGTTAGAGTGAGATTCACAGTTTGTTCATAGCTGCATTCTTACAAAAAGTGAATAACTAACTTCCACTTGAAGGCAGAGGGAAATTCATCACCCAGGACCATATTCCAAGTCAACAAATTTCCACATCTGACACTGACTCCCAGGGGTAGTATCTGATTAGTTGAGAGTCCTTCACAAATCACAGGAAATCAAACTAGAAGAAAGAGAAATACAGAACTTAATGACTACAGCAAACAATCCAGTACTTGAATAGTTTTGGTTATCAGGAGGCTCCTACATTCCTTCGACAGGCATCCATCATTAGGGGTTTGTGTGTAAGTTTGTGAGTATACACATGTGTGTGAGGCTTACTTTGTTTAATTCCTGTCTCAGCCTCAGGATCTGTCATTTCTCCACTGGAAAAGTGTGGTTTTTGCTTGATCTTTCCATGGGACTCTAAGAATTGAATGTTTGGTCTTCCTTAGACTCCTTATGCCCAGTCCTCTTGGAAGATAGACATAGTCATGTTTCCTAAGTGCTCAAGGTTCCCATTGGAGCCAAATCATGAAGAACAATTATACAGAGAGGAGAGAAAGCACCAGGGATGTTCTGAGGAATGAAATAATGGTACGTGTAAGTACAAATATTTAACAACAAATCTCACTACTCTGCATAGTTACAATGCAATGATAATAATAATAATAATGAAACAGCATTGCAGAGGAGTCTTTGTAGAAGGGAGAAAAAGCAAGGTACTGAGAAGATGTTGCAAGGGAGGCAGGCAACAGGCTTACATGTGAATAGTGAAGGAGACAATTGAAGACAGGAAAGTGGGGAGGTGAAAAAAATGAGTCCACTGCACAGTGCAGAAAGAATCCCAGTTAGAGGAACACTTGAGGAGAATAGTGGTGGTGGTAGAAGAGGGATTAATGGGAATTTCACATCACCTGGAGATCCTGTCATCTCCTCGTCTGTGGGATCCTGTAGGAGAAAAATCCTTTTATATCTATCTTCTTAGGGGTTTTCAACCAAGCTGGAAAATTAAATTGACATGAGACAGATAAAATGGTGAAAGCATTCAAATTTATTTATGTTTCACAGGGCATGGCAGCACCCACAAAGAAATGAAGATGGAATAGGTGCACTTCTGCAATCCCAGCAACTCAAGAAGTTCAGTGAGGAGGATCTCAAGTTTGCAGAAAAGCTCAGCAACTTAAGAAGACCTTGTTCAAAAATTAAAAATAATTTGACTCTCCATATAGGTCAGTGATAAAATGAACCTGGCTTCATTACCACAAATAGGAGGATTCCTTGTGACACGAATTGTTTGGTACCTGGACTGTAACAAAGGTATTGTCCATTTTAAATATAGGAGTCTGATTTTGCAAGCTGTTACATATGAGGAAAACTAGGTAAAGAGAAAGGGGGCCATCTCTAATAATTTCAACAGCGTGCCAATCTACCATGATGTGAAATAAGAGTTTAATTTAAAAAGGATTCTACGCGGGGCTGGAGCGGTGGCTCAGTGGTTTCGGCGCTTGCCTGGCAAGCACGAGGACCCGGGTTCAAACCCCAGCACCACGTACACAACTGAGTGTTGGAGCAACTAAGGCCATGTGAAAACTAAATAAAGTTGTTTCTCTCTTTCTCTGTCTCTCTCTGTCCCTCTCTCTTTAAAAAAAAAAAAAAAAGGATTCTACGGAGAGTTTCTTCCTGTGCTTGAAAACCTGAAGCACCTTTTCTGAAATCTTTCACCCATAGCACAGACATTTCCTCTTAGCAACTATTTTCTATCTCCCTAGTGTCAGTGGTTCAATTCTAAAAATACTGTTCTTTCTGATTCATTCCAGGGAGCTGGTCCTTCCCCTTGTATTTAAGCTGGATGGTCTCCTTTTGTTTGTTCTTTCTGGTACCAGATAAAGAAATTGAGGGTATTTTACCATTGAACTGCTTCTGACTGTGTTTTTTTTTTATTTTCAAGTGAGAGGGACAAAGAAAGAGAGAAAGATTCAATTTTTATTTAGTTCTTCATGTGGCCTTCAGTGTTCTGACACTTCCTTGTGTATATGGTGCTGGTCTTTAAACCCATGGCGTCTTGCATGCCAGGAAAGCACTCTAACCAATCAGCAACGACTCCTGGCACATATGCAGCCCTTTTTATTTTTTCTTTTGGAAAAGAGTCTTGCTGAGGTGTTTAGGGCCTTGTTAAATTTCTGAGACTGCCTTTGAATTTGAGATCTCCTGCCTCAAATTCCCAATCAATGGTATTATCGTTTTGTGCCACCATGCCTGGCTTGTGTGGTATTTGAAGGAGCTGAGATCTTAGGCTACTGCAGCCTGGGGCCAAGAGGACAGGTCTGAATCCACTTGCTTCTGCAGGAATCTCAATGACTTCCTTGGTGTTTCTTTGGCAAAGGCTCAAGCCAAAAACATGTCTTTTAGTGGACAAACATTTCTAAAGGAAACAACTTGCACTCACTCATCACCACTACAGTGCCAAACAGAAAGGTTTATTGTCAGTTGGGTGTGGTGGTACTCACCTGCAATTCCAGGGACTTTGGATGCTGAGACACGAGGATGGCAAGTTCAAAGCCAACCTCAGCAACTTATCAAGGTCCTAAGCAACTTAGTGAGATCCTGTCTTTACAATAAAATATACAAAGGGGCTGGGATGTGTCTCAGTGGTTAAGCACTGCTGAGTACAAACTCTGTTATCAAAGAACAAAAATTTAATAAAATAAAAAATAAAGAAAGAGAGGGAGAATGAAAGAAAAAAATATGATTCAAATTCAGAGTTTTCTGCTTATTTGTTTGTGTTTGATGCTCTACCTGGTAGGAAGCTAGTCAACCATGAATGGGTGATCAGAATATGGTAGGACAATGATGGGCAACTGAACACACAAGAAGCCTTGTGTGTCAGTTAGGCACCTGGAAGATGGGACCCTGCAATGTTAAACACTCCTCTAGCCATAATTATGTACCATTAAGAGAATTGTTTCAAGATCATGTCACAACCAAACAAGTGGCCTGGACTTCCTATTATCACTAAAATTATCACAAGCCCCAATCACCTTGTTGAACAAAACCTCAAGACCTTCAGAAAACAAGCATGCTGATGGCTTGCCATGGGCAATCGACTAAGGAGACAGGAAATTGAGACCGAAATGGAAGTGTTAAATATCCTTAAATTGCCCAACTCTGTGAGCACCTGTATCATTTGTTACCTTAAGCCTTTGGTAGAGCTGGTAATTCTCCCCCATCAAGGCTTCAGGCAGCACAGTATGAGTCACTATGATATTGTTAGATTTGATGGGACATCATAGTCAACAAATTGTCTTTCCCAAAAGTACTGTTCCAGACTGGTATGGCAGTACCTGAAAGTCATTCATCATTTGCTCTAACCTGAAGGGACTAATGCCATCTTATCTTTCTTACTTGTCCTTACTCTGAGTCATTCTCTCCTACTGACACCTTGGAATCTAAAAACTGGAGGAGGAAATGTCCACCAAGCTTCTGTCTGACAAAGTCCAGATTTGGGGAAGATCCTGGCAAAATTGTCATTATAAGAGATTGCCAAAACCATCCCTTCTAGGAATTGGCTGTTTTGCAGGAATTCTGTGTACTATATTTTCCCTAGAATTTTATTCATGTTTAAAATATGCTGAAAATCACGAGAAGTACTTTACTCAGTCTGTGTTGTGGTGTGTTGAAGAAAGTCCTTGCAATACCTCATGTGGTAATCTTGGGAAAAAAAATTCCAGTCTTAAGTCTATGTTGATGGCCCCCTTATTGACCCTTCCAAAGCCCCCTGAAGTTCAAGCATGAATACAGGCTATTGATAAGAAATATGTTGTTCCAACTCTACAAGGATCACCTTATGTAGCCTATAAAATTGGAGGACATCTCTGGTAACCACCACAAGCATCTGAAGTTAACAAATATATTTGTCCTTCAACTACTGACCCCCTTTTGACCTTTTACAGGAATTTACAATGAGTTTGGTCAGCATATAGTTAAAATTGATGGTAAATGGACTGATGTACAATGCCTGCCTTTCTTTCTGAGCCTTGCTAGACTAGGTCCACCATAGAGTTGTAGAACAAAGAAGAGAGAAACAGATATGTAAACATATCTTTGAATTAAGTGCCCTTATTGTATCTGGAATGAGGAATAAGAATGTTTTTCTACACTTAAATTACAGTGTTTTTTATCAGAATATGTTTCTACCTTTCAGATTACAAGATAAGTATATAGTAATATTACTGAAAGATTGATTGTTAGACCTAAGATTACGTATTAGTATTAAATAACAAGTTGGTTTAGTAGTATATTAATTTAACCTTTAGAGTAAGAAAATCCCTTTAAGATGGCGTCACTTTAGTCAAATAGGCCTTTACTAAAATTCCTACACTTATAGTTAATTTTACTCATGTGAATTGACCTTTAAATCTCGATAGATAATGACTGAAATATGCTGCTGTTAGAACTTAAATATTATTTGGTCTAGCACTATTTCTAGGAAATATTAAGTCTCTATTTCCACTTGGTGAGATCTTATATGATATAGTTTTAGCAAAGAAATATTTTATACATAGGAATATTGTGCTTTATGTAAGTTAATAAATGATATTTAGGAAAATACACTGTAATTAATCATAGGATATACTACATCTAAGTTTGATTTTAGAATAGCTTTAAAGAAAATGTCTGTCACCTCAGGTCTAAATAAGGACAGATGGTCAGTGTGTGGTCATTGTGGTTAATGTGTCAAGGAAATATGTTGTATTAATGGCTAAAGTCAGTAATAACTGAGAAATTTAAAAGATGTCAAAATGTAATGAAATAGATTATGAAAGTATTGTTTTGCTACCTGTATAAAAATACATCACAATAAAGAACAGATATTATTTTGCTCTAGCAGCTTGCTGTGTCTGCTTGCAACTTGCTCCAGAGGTTCTTGTTCTTCCTCTGCACCGACTCCACTCATCTTTCAGGGACCCTAAGAGTTACTGGAGATGGCTCAACAAAACAACAGGTCTGATGGATAAACATGTAGTGACAAGTGTCAAAATTATACCTGGGAGTATTGACGTTCTTATTGGGAGCAAACTATGCAAGATGTGTACTGAGATCATGACCTAGCAGACCACATTTTGACCAAGAATGCTTAACTGTTTAAAATTCCTTTGTTTCTTCCCCTGTGTAAATATTACATTCGTGTCTTCACCCCTGAAGGTGGAGCTGTGGATGCTGTTCTGTTTATCTCCCCAGTGCAGCTATATTAAATTTGCCATGTAGTTATCCTTTGGAACTATTGACCAGACCTGGCATATTGGAACTCCCTGATTTCAGGCCCCACCTGTTCTAGGACTATTTGACAAACTACAACCCAAACACGTTTGAGCCTTCTTTACTAGCTCTTAACCTATAAAATCGATAGCCTCTCAACACAAGTGATTTTATCCACCTCCACCAAGGTATATTAAAATCTTAAACAAGCAAACATGCCATTCAAGGTAACTTGAATCTGTTCCTTAGCTACGGTCATTCATATTTGCCTTAAAATAAAATTATTTCCTATTTCCCTTAAAGCAGAATTATTTCTTGTCAACATTTTCACAATTAATGTAGGGCCCAGAGATTCACTTTCACTAAAAGAGTCTCCTGGAGTGGTACCAAGTGTCACCACTAAACCTTTGTGTCCGCTGACAGGATTGCTTCCTAGGTGAACGTTGGGGAGTCCTTCCTAGGGGCAGGACATTCCTTTGGTTAATGATCCTTGATTTATTCTGAATTGGTTAATTTGGATATCTTTGTTGTTTCAGTACTTTTGTCAGAATATTTGCTTTTCTAGAATGTAGTCATTATTCCACCACTCCTCCACTGTAACAAGAAAATGTTTGGAGAAAAATGTGCATTTTGTACTCCAGCCAGATTTATATTTGATGATTATGGTGCCTGTATTAGGAAAGAGCTTAAGGATGTTAAGGTGATGGTGGCCAGGTTCAATGAAATGTCTGGGATACAAGACAGGAATTGAGTCGTCCTGTCCCTGTTTAACATAAGTCCCATTACTATGAATACTATCAACGGGGGGGGGGGGGCTTACACCCTACAGGAACTCCCCAAATAGGCCAAATGTGCATTATTCTAAGTAGGTATTGTAAAGTAACCATTGGGTTAAAACGGACAGTATTCTAATTAAGTATCATAAATAACCAATGGGGACCAGTGTGGGGGTAGATGCCTGTAATCCTAGCCAATCAAGTTACTGAGGCAGGAAAACAACAAGTTCAAAGACAGCCTCAGAAACTTATCAAGGTCTGAGCAACTTAGTGAGACATTGTCTTAAAACAAACAGGGTGGGATGGAGCAGTGGCTCAGCGGTTTCGGTGCTGGCCAGGCAAGAACGAGGACCCGGGTTCAAACCCCAGCACCATGTACACAACTAAGTGTTGGAGCAACGAGGGCCTTGTGAAAAACTAAATGAAATTGTTTCTCTCTATCTCTCTCACTGTCCCTCTCTCTTTATATAAAAAAAAAACAGAGTTTGGTGATGGGGTCATTGGTTAAGTTCCTCTGGGTTCATTATCTGGTACCAAAATAAATACATAAATGAATAAATTATCAATAGGGGAATGTGTGTAGTATTCTAATTAGGCATCATAAAGTAACCAATAGTGCCAAGGGGCTGTATTCTAGTTATGTACCTTAAAGGAACCAAAGGAGAAAGGGCTTGTATTTCAGAATTTTTTTTCTAAACCTGTGAAGAATCTCAATGGCATTTCATTTGAATTTCTCTAAATCAGTAGAGTGCTTTTGGTTGTATGGCCATTTTGAAAATATTGATTCTAACTATCCTAGGATATGGGATGACTTTCTATCTTCTATTCTTCTATGGCCTTTTTGGAGGGTTTTTTTTTCACAATTGCATAACTTTCATAGTAGAGGTCTTTTAACTTCTTTGGTTAGGTTAAATCCCAAGATTTTTTTTTTTCATTTGTTGAAAATAGTCTTACATTTAGGAGGGAATCATTGCCATGAAAAAATGCATAATGAACAAATGCATAATGCAGGAACAAAAACAATGGCTGAAACATTCATTTGTCTTCCCCAACTGGGTTTCCCCCGTTTCCATGTTTCCCCCCACTTAACCCTGTGTTAGTTGGGCTTCTCATGGAAGTCAAAGATTCCCCACTGCGTTGATACCTGCACAATCCCTCCCTCCAACTCCCTTGTTATCCCCCCTAACCCCTCCCCGCTCTCTGCCAACCTTCCTTTATACCCCAGCATCCTAGGCAGATTTCCCCCAGCTCATATAAAAAATACTCCTATGTTGAGGTTATTAGAAGTTCAGCCAACTATCAGTCTGTAACACATATGAGAGAAAACATTCATCCTTTGAGTCTCTGAATTTAGGTGTTTCATCCAGCATAATTTTTCCATCTCCATACATTTGGATGCAAATGCCATGATATCATTCTTTCTAATATTGGGGGAGAATTCCAATGTATATATGGTACCACAGTTTCTTAATCCACACGTCCAATGAGGGGCATCTAGGTTGGTTCCATGGTATAGCTATAGTGAATTGAGCTGCTATAAATATTGATGAAGCTCTATCTCTGTAATATGCTGAATCTAGCTCTTTGGGGAAAATAATCAGAAGTGGCATAGCTTGTCATAATTAGTTTCCAGCCCCAGTTTTTGAGCAGTCTCCACACTGCTTACCAGAGTGGCTGTGCCAGTTTGCCATCCAACCAAAAATGTCACAGTGTTCTTCCCTTACCACAGCCCCTCCAGCATCTGTCATTTTCCATTTTTTTCATTTTTGCCAAACTGACAGGTGTGATGTGGAATCTCACTGAAGTTTTGATTTGCATTTCTCTGTTTGCTAGTGATGTAACACATTTTCTCATATATTTATGGGCTTTTTGGACTTCCTCCATTGACAGTTTCTATTCAGTTCCCTAGACAATTTACTGATTGTATTATTTGTAGTTTTCATGTGCAGTTTTTGAGTTCTTTGTATATTCTGGATAATAGCGCTCTTTCTGAGGTGTAACAGACAAAAACTGTCTCTCATTCTGTAGGTTCTGTTTTGACACTCTTGACAATTCTTTAGCTTTGCAGAAGCTTTTTTATTTTATGGGCATCCCTTTCATTTATTCTTGGCTTTAATGCCTGTGCTGTGGGAATCTTGTTAAGGAAGGTGGTGCCCAACCCTATGTTCTAATTTTTCTCCAAGCAATTGTAGTGTTGCTGTTTTAATTTCCAGATCCCTGAACCAATTCATTTGATTTTTGTGCAGGGCGAGAGGTAAGGATCCAACTTCAGTTGTCTGCATATGGCTATCCAGTTGTCCAGCACCATTTGTTGAACAGGTTGACCTTCTCCCATGCTAGGCTTTTGCTCCCTTTATCAAATATCAGATAGTTTAAGATTTGGAGGATTATCTCAGTATCTTCTATTCTGTTCCATTGGTATTCAGTTAGGTTTTGATACCAATAACTCACTGTTTTCGTAACTATAGCCATACAGTATAACTTCAAGGCAGGAATTGTGAAGCTTCCTGTTTCCTCTTTCTTTCTAAGTAATGTTGGCTATTCTGTTTGTTCAGTTATTACTGTGAATTTGAGAATTGTTTTTTTCTATATCCTTGAAGAATGTCATTGGTATCTTGATGAGGATCACATTGAATCTATGTAGGACTTTCCATAAAATGACCATTTTAATTATATTGAATCTGACTAACCAAGATAAAGGAATGTTATTTCATTTAATCAGGTATTCTGCAATTTCTTTTTTAATGTTTCATAGTATTCATTCTAGAGGTCCTTATGAATGGGACAGAATTCCTGAATTTTTCTTCAGTGGATTTGTTGCTGTTCTATAGGAAAGATAATGATATATGAGTGTTGATCTTATAACAAGCCACTTTGCTGAAATCATTTATAAAATCTACAATTCTTCTGGCCGAGCTTATTTATTCTTTCTATGTATAAAATCATGTCATCAACAAATAGAGTCACCTTGACACCCTCTTTTTCTATTTGAATTCCTTTGATTTACTTCTCTTGTCTGATAGCTCTGGCTAGGGTTTCAAGGACTATATTGAATACGAGTGCTCAAAGTGGATAACCTTGTCTTGTTCCCAAATTCAGTGGAAATGCTTTCAGTCTTTCTCTATTAATCATAATGTTGTCTATGAATCTGTCATAAATAGCTCTTATATAAATCAAGTATCTTCTTTGATCTCTAACTTCACCAGATTTTTGAGCATAAATGGGTGCTGAATTTTATCAAAGGCCTTTTCTGTCAATTGAGATGATTATATGATTTTTATTTTTAATTCTGTTTAAGTGGTGAATTACATTTAATGATTGGCATGTGTTAAACTAGCTCTGCTTTCCTGGGATGAAGCCCACGTGATCATAGTTATTATTTACTTTTTTAATTTTTTACAGTTTTTTCTTTATTGAGAAATTTATTTGTTGAATAATAATACAAATTTTAACAAAATAATATGAACTGTATATAGATTCTGAAAATTGGATTTACCCCCAAGAGTGCCCCCCCTCAATTACCCACCCTTATCCCTCCCTTTCCCTTCCCGGATCTGAATAGCTAGAATTTTATTAAGAACATTAGCATCTATGTTCATCAGGGAAATTGGTTTGTAGTTTTCTTTTCTTAATATGTCATTATTGGATTTTGGTATCAGAGTTATATTTGCTTCTGAAAAGTGTTTGGCAGTGTTCCAGACCTTTCAATTGCATGGAAAGATAGCGACAACAGTGCTGCTGGATGCCTAGCAGAGCTGAAAGAGAAATCTCTCAGTGGATGGGAGACACCAATGGAGAGAGAAGTGCAATATTGTATGGTGGGTGGTTTTCTCCCCAAATTCATTAACATCAAAGGAAAGAAGATTATTAACAGGGAGCCAGTGGCCTTAGCAAGTTGATAGGAATGCACCTCCATACCTTCTCAGCCTACTGGCAGAGAATTAACCCTAAGGGGAGGAAGTTACACGTAGTTATCTTAATTCACCCACAGTGGCAGGGAGTGATCAGCAGAGCCTGGGCTTGGAAACTCTGAGCACGTAGCCTGAGTGGGCTGCGACAGTGGCCCTGGGGTTGTTTCAATACACAGAGTTCTGAAAACTGAACGAGCGAAGAATTGAGGTGTCACCACTTTCCTGATTCCTCTTGGAGGGCAGTGCATGACACTCCTTCATATATAGTGCAGCCAAAAACATCAACTACAGGGCAGATCAGGGACCTCAGTGCACAGGAGTAGAGGAGTGGCTCTAAATACTCAGTGTCTTGAATGTCTGCCATGGGGACTGTTTTGGACTGGCAGAACCACTCTTCTGGTCTAGCCACCCACATTTGGAGGCTTTCTGCCCTCCTCCCTTTATGCCAGAAACGCAGAAGGAGTCTGGGTCCATGTCTCTGCTCAATTGTGCCTAATCAGCTAGTGTGGTTTCTGGCTGAAGGTACAACAGACACTTCCTAAAACTCTCAGAAAAGGACGTGACTATAATCGTCCTCAGGGACATACAAACAAAAGGGAGAGCCTGGTTTCAGTGCATTCCCCCACTTTCAGACCCTGATTTCTGTATACAGACAAGTTCCCATAGGTCTTGACTTCTCCAATTGGGACTGGGTTTCCATACCCCCTAGAGTTTGCATTTGTGACCTCCACAATCATTGGACTAGCTGGCCTGGTGTCTCCCTTACTTCAACCTATAGCAGAGACTGTGAATGCCTCACAAATCATTTCTTGTGGCCATGGAAGACCACAAGACACCCAAGATTGGGGTGATAGCCACCCCGGGGGAGCTCAGTCCAGGTCGGCCACTCTCCTTGGATCAGTAAGATTCCAATGAAGTGGCACCAGGATATACAAGACTCCCAGCAGCCCCCGGGTCCCCGACTGAAGTGGGATAGGAATTTGGGTAGGAAGACACCAAAACACCCATGAGTCCAACTCAGGTAGCCCTGAAGTTTGCTTTTACGGGAAGCAGGGAAGGTCATTGTTTGCAACCCCACTACAGGAGAAATATAACAGGAGGCCTCCTGGGAATCTCACTGTCAGCTGAGATCACCAAATCTCATTCCCTCCAATAAACTCAAGTGGGAAGTGTCACCATCTAGAATTCAGCTAAGAACATATTCCCCCACAGGACATATTGACCACACCAGTAATAATTCAGAACCTTCCAGACCTTTTTTTCCTATTGTTATTACTGAAATTGATGCTCCTGGATGTACATATTTTGATTATTTGTGTCTAGGTGGTTGTCTTTTCCTGTCACTGTGACTTCTTGTGTCTGACTGCTAGATTCATATCATCGGGTTCTGACCTGGGGAAGACTTCATTATAGCAAACTACTCCTCACTCTCCCACTCTATACTACCATCTTCTTCTCTTTGTCAATTTCTAAATTGGATTCTGTCCTCTCATCCTGCCTGAGCTTCTTTACCTCACTCTTATCCTATTTCTAACTTTCCCTTAATAGAACAGTGTACGTCATTCTTCTATCTTGTTGC
>PVKS010040244.1:0-16746 GCA_004027875.1 Aplodontia rufa | reverse complement strand
AGCACAAGAGAATGAAAAGAGAAGAACCAACCAAACTTACACACCTCTCAGAATACCCTAAGAGATTTGACTGTTGTACTTATGAGTATCTTAGGACATATTTATTTTTTAAATCATGTTTTCAATTCCAGTCGCTAGCACAGCATATAAACATAATGTTGCTAAATAAACATCTGTCTTGCCCAAAGATAAGTGAGGTTCTCTGTTAAAAAACTGTAGGGAATGATCAACTATCGTTAAGTCCTTAAAAATTTCATACATTATATTTTTAAATAAGATGTTCTGTTTGTGGAAATACATTAGCATAGAACTCTCTTCTAATCCATGTTTATTTTTGATGCATAGAGATACCATGTACAGAAAAAAAATAAATAACTGGTGAAAGAAGCTTAAAACTAGTAAAAGACTTTGATTTTTAATCAGGATGTATGATACAAATATGGAATGTCATTACAGTCTAATTTTTAGAAGATCACTGATAGATTTTATTTGTTTGATTTTGGAAATCTTAACTACAAAAAATGAAGCCATAAAACCCTAGTGGTATAAAATTTGGAACTTGTGATAAAATTTCCACTGGGCATTAAAGGTGGTATGTTAGTCAACTACTGCAATTATATAGCTACATAAAAATATATATCTCAATAACAAAAAACACCAAGCCTTTATTCTTCTTATTCACATGTCTGTGGATTGGCTAAGGTAGCTTTGCCTCAGGCTATTTCTGGTTTAGGTCAGTTCAGCTCTGGCATTCCAGAATCAGCAAGCAGATTTAAAACATCATCTCTCCTTGGGTCCACTCACGCTTTATTGACCAATGCAAATCATTTATCAAGCCTAGAGGTAATAGAGTGATGGAATATTATTCTGTGGAAAGGCCAGAGCTCTGATAACAGAAAGGGAATAGAGATAAGGAATAATC
Source organism: Aplodontia rufa (assembly GCA_004027875.1). Classification (NCBI taxonomy): domain Eukaryota; kingdom Metazoa; phylum Chordata; class Mammalia; order Rodentia; family Aplodontiidae; genus Aplodontia; species Aplodontia rufa. Next base: position 15,824 of record PVKS010040244.1, on the reverse strand, counting down.
ATAAGCATGTAACATGAACTCTGTTTTTGTTTAAAACATTTCAACTGGAAGCTTAAGATGATCCTGATGGCAAAGAAACATGAAATTTTAATAAAATTATGTCATGAAATATGAGAAAATTTTATTTTGAAATCAACATATTTAATATACATATTTTAAATGTATAATTACATGCACATACATATATAATGTTTTAAAAGTTCAAAAATTAGCTATTGTAAATTGAGCTGCTATGAACATAGATTTTGCTGTGTCACTGTAATGTGCTGATTCTGATTCCCCCGGAAATATACCCAGGAGAAGGATAGCTGCATCATATGGTGTATTCATCCCTAATTTTTTGAGGATTCTCCACACTGCTTTCCAGAGGGGCTGTAATCATCTGCAGTTCCACCAACAGTGTGCTAGTGTTCATATCTCTCCACAACCATTTCAGCATCTATTATTGTTTATATTCTTAATTTTTATCAATCTGACTGGTGTGAGGTGAAATCATAATGTAGTTTTGATTTGCATTTCTCTGATTACTAGTGATTTAGAGCACTTTCTCATGTTTATAGCAGCTCAGTTTACAATAGCTAAATTATGGAACCAACCCAGATGCCACTCATTGGATGAATGGATCCCAAAACTGTGGTATTTATATACTATGGAGTTCTACTCAGCAATTAGAAACAATAAAATTGCAACCTTTGAAGGTAAATGGATGGTCATGGAAGAAATCATGTTGAGTGAAGTTAGCCTAACCCAGAGAGTCAAGGGTTGAATGTCTTCACTGATCTATGGGTATTGGAGCTAAACCCAAACCTGTGAGAAAGGCATTAAATCTCAGGTATTAGACTTTGCAAGGAGTAGCAACACATAATCTAGGGAAATCATAGATATGTAGTGAAAAGGACTGGGGAGAGGGCTGGTGGTGGAGGGGAGCGATCTAGGGGGTAAATCTGATTTAAAAATATATACATATCATATTGTTACTTTGGATGCATTTTTGATTGTACAACAACCAAATTTGTTAATAAAAAATAAAATAACGAGCACTGAAAAAGTTCAAAAATTAATATACAAATCATATGACAATTTCCTCAACAAGCTATCATCAGAGTTATAACAAATTGTCATATTAAGTTAACAGTCATGAGAGTCCACTTCCAAAATTTAGTGTAAATTTACTTATGAGGTAAACAGTCCAAGGTGGTCGTCATGAATCAAGGAAATACTAATCCAGTTATTCAGGAACCTGGGCAGTGTTGCTCCTGTCATCTGCAAGGTGGTTTTCCCCATCCAACTTAGTTAGAAGGCCTGGGGAAGGTGTGTATAACCTAAATCCATGGAAACATCTAATAGGCAAGGGAGCTAGGCAGTGCAGTCCAGATATATACTTAGGGAAAAGAGGAGAGCAGATTTAGTGAGCAGGTTAGCAATCTTTGCAAAAATCAACATATTTGAGTTACTTAAAAATTTGTGACTCTTATAGTTGGGAATATGATGGAATAATTGTTTTATCCTTTGGTATATGTAATATTTATTAAATATTAATGGAATTTAAAAAATTCAATTTCTATGATAACAGTCATCTAAAACATGAGAGATGGAAATGGAAAAGAAGTATAGATTCAGCAAGAAAATCTATGGTAAACGTCTGTTGAGTGGCATAAGTTTTACATTTTAAAGCCTATTAGTGTGACTGTTAAGTGGATTAGATTTCAGGAATAGTAAAATATATAACCCATCATAAATTTTTAACATAAAGTTTAACTTGGAGTTTCAAGCCATAGATAGCTATTATCCTATTTTTTAAATTTTTTAAAAAAATTATGAAATCTAATGGGAATATATGTTAGGAAATGGCAGAATATACTCTTTTATTTCTCATGTCTCAATTATGGGGCCTTAATTCTTCATACAACCTGGGAAATTTATCCCATCTGTTTTGTATAGATTTGGATTTTGGAACAATATGATATTTAGTAAAGGCAAGCTTTAGAATGACAGCCTGGATGTAAAAACATTGAAGTGACGAAAAATTTTATATCTTAAATACCCTTCATAATTTGTGTCCATATTTTAACTGACATAAATAAAATGGTGTGTTTCTAAACATATGTAGTTTACAAGCAAACTTCTTTTCATGTGAAGAAGCAATTTCCAATAAAGGGCAACTATCTTTTTTTCTAAGTTAGTTGCTTTAATTTCACTGTGAAATAACAAGGTTTATAACCATTTTTCCAAATGTAGCCATTCTAAAATATTCAGTGCTAGCTATGCTTTTTCTCTTCTATTTAAAAATATTGCAGCATATAAATTCCTTCAGAAATGGGAAAGCCACCCAAAGATACAAAAAAGAGCAAAATGAGTCATGTTTTAAACAGAAAAATTACAAATTTATTTTAAGCTTAAAAAAGATATATAACTGACATAGAAATTTAATTTGTATTTTTATTAATGTCTTCTCTATGGAATTGACTTTCAATAATAGTGACTGAGCAAAAGCATTTTAAAATAAAACAAGCTTGCCAGCATACTTCAAACGATAATTTGCGAGATCATTATTTTCAAGCACTGTTATTTTGTTATTGCATGTTTCATGAATGTTTTTACTTAGTGGAAGAGAAATAGGCATTATCTAAAATTATGAAGTAATTATTGAAAAGTAAAACTTACTCCTACAAAGATATTGACATTCCTCAAGAATTGTTTTCCCATAATAGAGTCAAGAACATAATCATTTCCTGGTTACCACTGCTTTCCCCACTTCTAAATGAGTCATATTGAATTTCTCATCGTATTTCTTTTTTCTTTGAATCATCATTAGACAGCTCACACTGAGTCATCACTGTATGTCTAACTGTATGCTATTGTGATGCATTAATATATTTCAGTATAAGATGGACTTTTAACAACCTTAATTGGTTGTGCAATTCAATAACTGCATTTAGCAGGATCATATTCTCCAATGCTGAACATTATTTAATTTAAGGAAACTGTTAGTCATTTTCTAAACTATTTTATATGCATATATCATACTTTGTCCAAAGTGTTCACCTAGTTCTGTCCTCAATGCAGTATGCCTGCTTCAAATATAACACACACACGCACACGCACATATAAATTTTGTGCTTTGTCTATGACTAAAACTCTCTTTAAACCTCACCTTATTTATCTGTAAAATGAAGCTAATACTATAGACACCACAAGATTAATGTATTAAATAAGTTTATGTGTGTGGTATTCTTCACACAAATATTTTGAGAATTTTACAGATAGTAAAAAAGATTCTATGATGTTTCTTCAAAAATAATCACTGAAGTACTCTTACCTACAGATAATAATAAAAGCTTACAAAACTGGGTACGACATGGTTCCTGCACTTGAGGAAATTACAATTGAATAGGGGTATACCAATTATTTATAATAGACCATCCTTAGGGTGACTAATGACCAGATTTACTTAGAATTGAGATTTCTGGGACAGGTCATTTAGTTTTAAAATGGAACTTGTCAGAAGTAAACTGTGATGGAGAGATCATAAATCCATCCCAAACGTTAGTGGTTAAAGCAAAAATGATTATTGTTTTTAATTTTTGTCTATTAAGCATTCAAAAATATTTAATTTTCCTTTTCCAAATTCTTAGTTTCTTTTAGTCATAAATACTGGATAATTTCTGCTTTCTGGCACATGAGTTAAATAGAAACCAATACTTGCACAAACTTAGAATAAAAACAAATATAAAGAATGGAGAAATGATTATGTCCTAGTTTTTGAATACCATATTCTCTAATGCATTTTAACATCACATTAAGGCTCAGACACTATGATCGGTATATTCATTCATGTTCTCTTTTTTACTTTGATTTCTTTCTTTTTTTTTTTTTTTTTTAGAAAAGCAAATATTGTGCTTTGGACTTCATAGCTTATGTTCATGTAATTATTTTAGACCTATGGACTTTATGTTTTCAGTATGACTTAGAGCATCTCTGTTTGAAATCTATTTCATAATGCTTAAGTAGCTTAAGTATTTATCTTGTATGATTTTTGGATTTTTTTGTTCATAAATCCATTATACATTTTTTTAGGGGGAGGTGTACCAGGGATTAAACCCAGGGGAGCTTTATCACAAACCAGTATTCCCAGCCTGTTTTTATTTTTTACTTTGAGACAGGATCTTGCTAAATTGTTCAGGGCCTTGCTACATTGCTAAGGCTGCCTTTGAACTTGCAATCCTCCTGCCTCAGCCTCCTAAGGTTCTGGGATTATAAGTATGTAGCATCAGGCCCAGTCATTACATATTATTTTTATGCTGGTTAAATCAATGAATAAGAATCTGTTTTCTGGAGTCAGGGTTTTTATGTCAGATTTACCACTTAATGGTGTACATTCTTGAAGAAGTTACTTAGACTTTGTGTCTTTTCTGTTACCATTTAACAGATGGTTACATATATATGTACATACATGATATATATTATTATGATGATAGTAATTTATATCTTATATTGCCACCATTATTTAATTACTTAATATATATTTAATATTTACAATGAGGTCTGGTACAAAATACTGGCTACCAAAATGTTACATTAATTTCTGCCACCATTACTAATATAGGTAAGTTGTTTTGAAATATACAAATGTCTTTTTTTTTTAAATAGAAAGAGGGACAGTGAGAGAGAAGCAATTTTTATTTAGCTTTTCAGTGATCTTTGTTGCCCAACACTTTGTTGTGTACATGGTGCTGGGGTTCGAACCCAAGTATTAGTGCATGCCAGGCAAGCACCATAACCACTGAGACACCGCTCCAGCCCCTACAACCTCATTTTGATATGCCATCATCTATGTGCAAAATTCAGAATTCCAACGTGATTTTCCAGACTGAATGCCATATGCTCTATCTTTAATAATTGTATACATTCATTGAGAATGCTATGATTACGTTACAGATGACTATCCTATTGTTAAAAATGCTTCTGTTGTTTATTCTGCAAATATATTTTGAAGGCCTACTAGGCATCATCTACTAACAGCCTGACCACTCAACCTCTTTTATTTTTAGAAATGGTCTAGGGTTCATTCACCACTCAACTTTTTTTTTTAATTTGTTGAATATAGACTTAACAATTAAGGGGGGAATCATTATCAAACAATCAAGAACAAATGTATATTCACATAGCAAGCCAAAGCCTGATGCCATTCCATGGATTCCCCCTTTGGATTCCCCATGGTTCCATGTTTCCCCCAGTTAAACCGCTGTGTTAAATGGACTTCTCGTGGAGGTCAGAGGCTTCCCTCTGAGTTGATTACCCCATACTCCCTCCCTCCAGGCTCCTTGATATCCTTCCTATTCCCTCCCCACGCCCTGTCCCCCTCCCTATGTCTCCCAGCATCCTAGGCAAGGATCCCCCTGTTCACATAAAAATTCATACATGCTGAGGTTATTATTAGCTTAGCCATCTATCATACTGTTTTTGGTTGTATTATAGCTGCCACAAATGAGAGAAAACATTCGGCCCTTGAGTCTCTGAGATTGGGATATTTCACTTAGCATAATTTTTTCTGTCTCCATTTGATTGCAAAAGCCATAATATCATCTTCTCTAATGGCCAAGTAGTATTCCATTGTATATACGTACCAAAGCTTTTGTATCCACTCATCAAGTGAGGGTGAGGGGCATCTGGGTTGGTTCCATAGTCTAGCTATAATAAATTGAGCTGCTATAAACATTGATAAAGCCATATATTTATAATATGCAGATTCTAATTCTTTTGGGAAAATACCCAAGAATGGGATAGCTGGGTATTAAGGTGGTTCCAGCCTTAATTTTTTGAGGATTCTCCATACTGCTTTCCAGAGTGGCTGAACCAGTTTGCAGTCCCACCAACACTGTTACAGTGTTCATCTTTTCCCACAGCCCCTCCAGCATCTGTCATTGTTCATATTCTTCATTTTAGCCAACTTAGGATGGGATGTAGATGTCCATTAAGCCCAATTTATTAATAGAGTTGTTCAGATTAGAGATGTCTATTGATTTTTTGTTTTGATGATCTGATAGTGTTGATAATGGTGTATTGAAATCCCCCAGTATTATTGTGTTGAGATCAATGAGAGGTTTAATGTCCTTGAGTATTTTCTCCGTATATTTGGGGGAGTTGTAATTAGGGGCATAAATGTTAGTTATTGTTATATCTTCTTGATGAATTGTCCCTTTTAGTATGATGTAGTGTCTATCTTTGTCCTTTCTGAGTAATTTTAGGTTGAAATTAATTTTATCAGATATTAGGATCGCCATGCCAGAATGGTGCCTTGAGCAACAGGCCTGGTAGACATTTTGCCAACCTTTCACTTTCAGTCTGTGTCTATTTTTGTGTGTAAGATGTGTCTCCTCTAGGCAACATATTGTTGAATTTTGATTTTTGATCCAGTGAACCAATCTGTGTCTTTTAATTGGGACATCGAGACCATTCACATTCAGAGTTAGAATAGATATGGGAAATTGAGTCTCGAACTTTGTGACTATTGCTGAATTTTGAGCCATCCTGAGTATCTTTTGGTGTGTAATGTGGTTATTGACACAGTTGTTTAAGGGTTTAGGATATTATTAGCATTTTCTTCTAAATGAAGAATATCCTTGAGAATATTCTGTAGCACAGGGTTTGTGTTCATGTACCTTGCTACCTTGAGTTTATCATTGAAGTATTTAATTTCCCCATCACATTTAAAGCTGAGTTTTGCAAAGTATATTATTTTTGACTAAAACTGTTTTCTTTCAAGGCTTGAAAAATGTTATTCCAAGCTCTCTGGCCTTCATTGTGTGATCTGAAAAATCCATCGTGATCCTAATTGGTCTGCCTCTGAATGTAATTTGGGGCTTTTCTCTAGCTGCTTTTAGAATTCTTTCTTTAATTTCTCTGTTATTCATTTTATATATGATATGTCTGGGTGAATTTTTCATTTGGTTAGGTCTGTTTGGTGTCCTGTAAGTATCTTTAATTTGGTATTTTAGGTCAATTTTGATGTGAGAGATATTCTCCTTTACAATTTCACTTAGAATGTTCTTGATGCCCCTTGTTTGATGTTTTTAGTTTTCATCCAGTCCAATGACTCTCAGGTTATTTCTCCTCATCTTGTCAAATATTATTTAGAAGTTCTGGTCATGTACAGTAAGTTTCTTCTCTTGTCTTTTCTCCTTGAACTCGACATTGCTCAGCCTGTCTTCTTTATCTGATGTACATTCTTCAAGAGCTGAGGTTCTATTTTCAGTTGAGTTTACTCTGGTGTTAGTATCTTCCAGTGAAGATTTGATTTGATTGACAGTGTTTTTCAATTCTGATAGCTCTGCTACATCTCTTTTCAGGGTGTCTTACTCTTTATAAATATGGTCTTTCATCTCATGGAACTGTTCCCTTATTTCCTTATATAAGTTGTCTCTCATCACTTGAAACTGATCTCTAAACTCTTTTCTTAAATCTTATTTCAACTCTGATTACATTACTAATCATAATGTTGATACAATTTTTTAGGTTTTCATCTAGGAGCCCAACCATGGAGTCTTTGGATGAGGAGCTGTGAGGTTGAGGATGGGAGTTATTTCCCCTTTTCCTCATTTTCAGATACAAGGGGTGTATCTTGAAGACCAACAGTGAGTATTACTCTTGTAGGGGTATTAGAGCTTCTTATGACTTTGTTTCATTACAATGGGGTGCTATTTGGGAAGGTCAGATCAATAGCTCCCAGTCTAATCAGTGAGGAATTGAGAGCCTATAGGTGCATATACTAGACAGTTTCAACTAAAACCGTTATAATGATGATTAGCACCTATAGGAGCAGTTTTATTCCATGAGAGCTCTTACACTATGTTTTGATAGCAAGCAATTACCCGTTTTCAAGGATGTCCTTTTCTTCAGTTAGCAGGGCCTCTATAGATGGGGAGTAGTATCTAGAAAGCCAAGGAAGTGAGGTAGTGAGGTAATTTAGAACTCTTGACTTAGAATAAAAAGCTACAAGATATTAGCATGGTGTAGGTTATTCAATTAGGAATAAGGAAAAGATGGAAATGGGATGTGAGTGGGGTAAAGACTTTGGGTGAGAATGAGAGAAAACATCATATATTTTAGGAATTGCCAGAGTACAGGAAGAAGAAGTTAGTATGGAGCATAATTCTCTCCAACCCAAGGAGTCTGAAGGCTAGTTTGCTGTCATGAAGAGTTTCCCCCATCAGACCCCAATGCTATGGAGACAGCAGTTGAGTTTGAGAAGACACAGCGACAGTAGAAACCAACCACCAATACATACAAATGAATGAAAAAATATAAAAAAATCAAAGACCACCAAATTCAGTAATAATAGTAGAGCTAAAAAGGAAAAAAATGAAAAAACATTAAAAAGTTAAAAGTTACAAAAGTTAAAAATACTAAAGAGCAACAGGAATCACAAAAAAAAAAAAAAAATGGAATCAGGAAGTTTCTGAGTTTTTGCCCCCTAGGTCAATTCACGTGGGGGAATGTATTCATATCTGCCATCTAAGTGGAGTCTCTTTCTAGTTGAGCTTGTGGGGGGGATGAAGTTTGGTAGTCTCTGATGGCTGTGGGTTTTCTTAGAGGATCTCATCAAATTTTTCTTGCTGTAGAGGGGTAGAAGACACTTCCCTTTCTAGCTTCTTGTGAGAATAGCGTTCAGCACCACCTGGGATGCACTCCTGGGCAGATTATTTTCTGCCTGACCAAACTCCTGAACCTCTTAAGCCAGGGAACCAGGAGTTGGAGGGACTCTAGTAGATCCTGGTGTAGATGTGTGGGACTCTGACTGTTCCAAGGAGTGTGGCCAACCTGCAGTTAGCTTCCCCAGATTTGTTGTTGGCACACTCTTGGTTGCCTTGTGATCTTCGTGGGCCCCAAGTGCTTTTCAGTGGTATTGTCACAGTCCCTGCAAGGGAAGATGGGTGTGAAGGAGGCACCAGTCTGAGTCAATTTTTATATGTAGCCCTCAATTGTAACCATTAGGGTACAAAGAAGCCTAGACCCACTTGAGGAGCTCAGGACCTATGGAGTCTTGGTTATGCACAAAAACCGGAGGCTGAAAGTGAGTCCAGGCTGCCTCTTTGGTTCAAAAGTTCCTGAGGCTGGTGCTAGCCCCTGCATTGTTCCAGAGTTACAAACAGCTTTTGGAGTAACTGCCTCAAGTGGCCACCTTGGGTAAATATGCCCTACTGAGGCAAGTTCTGGTCACAGACTCCTGCTATCCAAGAGTGTAAGAGGACAGTCAGGAAGCCACTATGTGCACATCCTACTAGATGGAGAGGGGGTTCCCGTCCCACACAACCCCTTGGGCAGAAGGCCAGGACACAGAGTGCTTAGATCTGCTTCTCTGTTGAGACTGAAGTTCCTAATCCACATGTAAACAGTGGGTCTGCTTTCACTTTTGACAAAGGATTGACCAGCCCTGCCCTCAGGGAACTCTCAAGACGGTGAGCAGAGCTGGCTGACTAAATTGCTTGGAGGAACAGCTGTAGGTTTGCTATTAGGAGCAATTCAATCTTCCCCAGGGGTGGAGAATCAGCTGTTAGAAGCTGGGAGTGCAGGAGTCTGTTTGGGCATTCCTAGCTGTGTCCAAGTTAAATTACTTATGCCCTGCTTCCTCCCCTCTGGGATAACTCCCTGCCTCCTTGGCTAATAGGGCTAGCTGGCAGCAATCTGATTGGGCGTGACAACCTCGATGTTTAAATTTGTTAATGCAAAGCTCTTTTCCTTTGGTATTAAAGAATTAGGGGGGACAAACTTCCCACACACAGTGAGCCCAGTCCTATGTTTGAATACCACTTCACATTCCTGCAGCACGAACTTTTGCTCAGGAGTGTCTGGGGATGGCTGCTGATGGTGTGGGCACCATGTTCCAATCCTCACCACTCAACTCTTGTCATCACCTGGGTGCTGGCACCTTCAACTTCATGTTCAGATTCTTATTCTTACTTCCAGTGTACTTCATGCCAAGTTCAGCTCATCAGGTCTCATTGTAGTTCTGCATCACTCCTGCCGCCTGTGCAGGGTAGAGTGCAGGAGCTTCAGGCACACTCTTATTAATACCCTTAACTCTCTTCTTCCTTTCCTCTTCCATCAAAATAGCTCAGAAATCTCCAACTCTAAGAATGAGCTTAGTTTTCTCCACATTTATTACTCTCTCCAGGGTCCTTATTTCTTTAACATTCCTTATCTCTTGTCACACTGGAAAAAATTGTTCATGCTTCTCTCAAAGTGTTATTCTTTCCATCTGATAACTCTTCAGTCTCTTTTAGCTTTAAGGTAATTTTATTTTCTTTCTTTTCTGTATTTTTGATGTCTCGCTACCAGAAGATTCCTTTCAGTATTCATGTGTGCTTAAATCTTTCTCATTTTCAAAAAATAAAAAACTAACATCACCTTTTCTAGAAGAACACAATCTTTCTGACAAAGATTTTCTCTTCAACAAAAATCTAGACAGGCTCCTCTGATGAAGACATGAACAAATGTCTCTTTGATGACCCTAACCCCTCTTCACTAGGGTGAGTGTGGCTAAGAAAACTCAAGGCTGTCATAAAAATGGAGTGTTCCTTCCTGCCAGCACCTCAAGATAAGCCCTCTTATGCCCTGTCTTTCTTGGAGGGTAGGAGTCTAAGTTCAGTGAATGCCAGAGAATGAACTCAGGTATTTCTCAGGTGGACCAACATCTTTCCATGTTTTCTAACTTTTCACTCCCCTGACACTGCTCATGTTCTCACCATTCCCCCTCCTTACTTTGTTTCCCTTCTAAAACATCAAATTGCTTCTGTCCAACTTGGATTGGAGCTCACCTCTTCCCCTTATTCTCAGCATCTACTAAATAAATTTTTTTTCACAATTTAAACAATGCCTTGTGTATTCATCTTTGACAATTCACTTGAAGTTTCAGGGGAAATAGTTCCTCTTTTCAGTTCTCTCTTATGCTTCATCTTAAAGTACAGTGTTCCTTCCCCTTTACTTATTGGTGTATTTAAGGAATATTTGCTAAATGCCTGTTCTGTTTCAGGCATGGTCCTCATAGTCAGGAGTGCCAGAGTGGAGCGACAGTGGTAGGCTGCAATATTCGTGTAGATCTCACTGATACTCATGGAAGGACTTGAAGGAAGTGCTAAAAGTAGCAGTGGTGGATCCAAGAGGAATCATGTCTCAGGTAAAAGAAGAGCCAAGTGGTAGCTAAAATGTGGAAGTTTGAAATGTGCCTGAATGCACAAAGCATGTGGAGACCAATGGGACTGGGGCCCAATGGAAGAAGGAAAAGTAGTGGGGATTTAAGACAGAGATGTAATAGACATCATACCATACAAAACTTGTAAGTTTGATTTTCCTATTGAGGGAAATGAGCCATTCTGGGGTTTTGACTTAGTGTTGTGAAAGGCTCCCGTACTGGGCTGGAGAGGTGTGGCTCAGCATTATTGGGCTTTCTTGGCATGCACAAGGACCTGGATTCCATCTCCAGCACCACATGCACAACAACAAGAAAGATTAAAAAGTAAAATTAACTTTTTCTTTCTTTCTTAAAAAAATAAAAGGCTACTATATTGCATAAAGAGATTTAGAAGAAACAGACCAGACCCTAATAGATAATGATTTCAACAAGGTCACCAAATACCTTCTTGCTCCTAAACCCTATAGGCATTTTTTTAGTCCTTATCCAAATTTCTAGCAATTGATGTCACCATGGGCCACTGACTCTGTTTTGTTAAGTTATTATAATTACACCTATTTTTAATGTTCTTTCTATACTCATGGATTTCTTTTTCTTCTTTACATCTATTAGCTCACTTTGTTTCTTCTAAATATTGGTATCCCTAAGGATTTCACTCTATACACATTATACACTGTCTTAAGAGCTTGGTTATGTGGGGGAAGATCAATAAATCTCTGAGTTTTTACAGAATGGAAAAACAAAGTAACAAGCACCATATTGGTGTTTTAAGACTGAATTAGGGGCTTTGAGGACTGGACAAAATATGCTTAATCCAGACCTTATAACACAGTGCATATAAATATACTGCTTGGTGATGTAAATCATTCCCGAATCTTCAGTTTTTGTCACCCACTTGATGATTCCCTGGTGTACATCTTAAAGCCACGCATATTCCATACATGTATGCAGTATCAAGCACATATCTGGAACTCTCCGCTGGGTATTTCCAACTTAATAAACATTTCATATGGAAAGTAGAACTAATCCTTGTCCCTCTTTCTTCTAACCAGCTTTCATTTCTTTGTTCTCAAATATAGAAAAATGGTGCCAAATTCTACAAGACAGAAACTTGAATATTATCTTGTTGTCTTCTTTCTATTGCCAGAGAAATATTATCAACAACTAATTTTCATTAATTCTGAACTATGAATATCTTTTTGACTCATCCACATTCTGGTATCCATAAAACAATTGCCTTAGTAGCCTCAGGTTACTGAAACATTCTTGTATCTAAAACTGCCCTCCCTAATCCATTCAGCATCTTGAAGCTATTTCTCAAATGCAAACATCATTCAGTGTTTTCATTTTAGCCAGCAATCTTAATTTGACCATGGAATAAAGTAGCATTTTTAACATGACTATTTTAGCAAGCTTTTTTGTTACTGTGATCAAAACACTGAACAAGAACTGCTTAGAGAAGGAAAAATTTACTTGGGTTCAGGGAATCAGAGATCTCAGCTCATAGGTGGCTGACTCCATTGCTCTGAGCCTAAGGTGATACAGCACATCATAGGGGAAGGGTGTAGCAGAGGGATGCTTCACCCTTCCTGGCAGTTTCTCTTTTCATGACAGTCAGGAAGCAGAAGGGAGGGAGGTACACCCCTGATGACCCACCTCCTCCAGCCATGCTCCACCTGCCTAAGGCTATCATGCAGTCAGTCTGTTCAAACTAGATGGGCTGATTTGGTTACAACTCATAAACTAATTATTTTGCCTCTGAAAAGCCCCGCATTAACACAGAGTTACATACCCAAACTACAACGATGGCATTCAATCCTCTTCTTGAGTTAGCTCGCCCTTTCCCCAATGTCCTCATTTTTTTTTGCCATGGTAAACTACTTTAAAACATTAACCAGGTTTTTCCTTGTGTTTCAAACATTCTTCCATGCCATTTCTTTGCATCTGGGAAGAGTTCTCCTTAAAGAAGTCTTCCTTAAACACCTTCCATGAGTTCTAATAGCACTCTATGCTTCTATCATTATTCTTGTCACCTTGATTTAAATCATTTATATATTTTCTATACACTTTAAATTTTATATGTGTTGGCCCATGACTATTTTTTTCCACGTTTGGAATGTCCTTGTTTTTTATGGTGACTGAGATACATTCATTATGTGCCAAATTATTAAGATTGCCTATAAAGGCTAAAAATTTAGTAACACTTTGACTGCCCATATCGCCTGGAGTTTATTTATTTTTAATTTTATTGAAAAATTGTGTTATTGTACAATCATAAATGCATATGTAGTAACAGTATAATACGCCCTTGATCCTAAACCACATTATATTAATCTATTTTAAATTCCAATACCCAGAACATTCTTGGAAGACAATAAAACCAAAAGCAGAAAATGTTGGTTGTTGTTTATATGTATTATTTGGCTTCTTGTGTTATGGAGACATTTAATTAATTTATTGAAATTATTTCTGAATGCCATATAAATTGCTTATTTTGTTTTCTTATTTATAATACTGTCATTATAACAAAATTTCATTACACTTTGTATCCTTTGGGGTCAAGGTTATTTTATAAAGAAGCAGATTTAATTTCAATTTAGGAAGAACTTCCTATTAATTATGGACTTAATCAGGACAGGGAAGTCAGTTCATGAGGATATAATAAAATTATTTAACTATTAGAACAAGTCTGGGACTGATATTTTTTTTAGCTTCTCAACTTTATTTTTTCCTCCATGTTTTCTTTAGTGTCACCAGTTAAGTTTTTACCATCCTTTACTCCTTCTTTCACATTCTTTCCTTTCCTTTTTCAATGGACTTAAGTTCAAGAACTCAGGGAGCCCACCAGTCTAAAATGTAAAATTTTTTTCTGGGAAACACAACAGTTCTGAGGAGTATAGCCATACACTGTTTCAAGGATAAACTACGTGATCCATATTATCTTTTCCCAAAATGAGAAGATTCTGAAATTCTGGATGGTACCTTATGGAAATAATGGCTTTGACCACTGACATTAAGAGAAACATTTCAGGTTCTTTTATAACTCAAAGCATTAAAAGATATTTTCAGAAATAAACCTTAATAGAGGATTCAGTTTCACAAAAACAGACAAAAAAATGCAAGCCCTCCTAATTTAGTCTGTCATTCTCACATATTTCATATGTTCACCCATTCATGCATAATGCATTCATAGAATATCCATTTATTTAGGGTGAACTTATATGTGGGAAAAATACAAATGCATATAACAACAGGTCACAGAAAAATGAAAAGCTATTTGATCCTACTTCAGAATGGGCTTAGTTTTTAAACTCAATTTTTCAAATTTTGGAATACCTGTTATATCACCTTGTTTCCTTCTTTATTTTTAATGCTTTTCCCTCTGTTTATTTACATCACAATATAGTCAGCTCTATCCAGAAAGCCAAGAATTATCCTTGATATATCTTTCTCTCACCTTTTCTGTCCAGACACTTTTTTTTTTTTTTTAAAGAGAGAGGGACAGTGAGAGAGAGAAAGAGAGAAACAACTTTATTTAGTTTTTCACATGGCCTTCGTTGCTCTAATACTTAGTTGTGTAGGTGGTGCTGGGGTTTGAACCTGGGTCCTCGTGCTTGCAGGCAAGCGCCGAAAGCACTGAGCCACCGCTCCAGCCCCAGACAGACACTTCTTAAGTTGTAGTTTTCTTCTTGGCATCTCTTCCCTCTCTCTAATTCTCTTATCCTACTCAGAGTTTCTAAGTTGTACTATCCACCAATTTGTTCCTTATCACCAGAATGCTCCAGAATTCTGCAAATCCCTACCGCTCCATGTAAGTTTCTGCTGTTGGCTCATTGATTTTATGCAAAAGAAATGCATCCTCCTAAAAATAACATCTAAGCACTTGAAATGTGGTCCCAATCTTGACTCCAGTCCACTTTCCTAGTCTTATCTCTTCCCATTCTCTATGCTCACTGTTCCTCCTCTCAGGCTCTACACCATTAGGCGTCAGAAAATTCTAAACTATTAAATTTCAGATCATTTGCATTGCTTGTAAGTCTCCCTAGATCATGTACTCTCAATTATCTATGCTAAGCTTAAATTTTACCACTGTGTTAAGCCATTCCTGATTTCTATGAAGAATTGGTTGCTAAAGGGTTGTAGCAGTATTTCACAGCTATTAATTTGCACAGTGCATTAAATACTTGGATTCTGAAATTAGATTATCTTGGTTTCTTTTCCAGGTCTATCATTTGAGAGTTGAGATGTTTGTTAACCTCTCAGCATTTCTATTTCCTCATGTGTAAATTGGAGGTCATACTAGTAACACCTAATATTAAAGTTTTAAGGAATAAATGAAATAATTTCATAGCAGCTTTAAAGTGTTCCTGGCAAGAGTGTAATAGTACTGGGCTTTTTATAATTTATCTATTTTGATCTAATTTCCTCATTAAATTCTGAGAACTTTGATTCCTGAAATAATATATTCCTTTTCTTATAATCTTCATTGTTAGTAAAATCTTTATTAATTAGCAGACATTTGATATTTATTGATTTCCGTAATAATATAGAAATATATGCACCATAGTTATGGTAGTAAAAATGTGCTGTGGGATATCAAATAAAAGCCAGTGGATCATAAAAGTATTGATGA
>PVKS010040243.1:0-16748 GCA_004027875.1 Aplodontia rufa | reverse complement strand
TTTTTTTTTTTTAGAAAGGGGACAGTGAGAGAGAGAGAGAGAGAGAGAGAGAGAGAAAGAGAGAGAGAAGTAATTTTTATTTAGTCTTTCATGTGACCTTCATTCCTCAGACATTTTATTGTGAACGTGGTGCTGGGATTTGAACTCGCATACTCGCACATGCCAAGCAAGTGCTGTAACCACCAAGCCACCACTCCAGCCCAGCCCTCTCTCTTTTTTTTTTAAATATTTATTGAATAAATATTGAATAAATACTTGTTGAATGTCTCCTCTCTCTCCACTCTGGAAAACTTTGATTTCTTCCATCCTGGGTTACCCTGTATTTCCTTCTGACACCTACTTCCCACATTTGTCCAGTTAATATCTCTTGTTTTCAAAACGAGTCTTCCAAGAAGCTGGGTCTCATTGAGATCCCATTTAGAACCAGCTAGGAGCTGAAAATGCAGACAGTGGTCATCATTCTAATGCAGATTAGTATGAGACAGAAGGAAGCAGCAGGTAGAAATCACTGGTAGTGATGGGGATGGGATTTCCTAGGAAAGTTTTAAAGAGGGGAATCCGTTCTTGTGATTTTCAGATATTTCCATGCTCCACTTCTTGGCTTCAGGAGAGGTGTTAACAGTATTATTTCCACTTGCTGTCTCCCTCTCAGCAGTCCTGAGTTCTGCTCTCCCTATGGAGGGATCTGCCCCATTTCTGTGAACTCTTTCCCTGTCTGCTTTACCTCTCTCACCATGTATTTCAAAAGCCAGATGGCCAGCCTTAGTCCCTAAGCCTCCAGAAATGTCCTCCTCACCCCTGACCTTTTCTTTCCCCTTACCCAAAAGAGGAACATCCCTGATATGTTGAAAAGTATGTACTGCCACCTAATTGTGAGTTACTCTCCAGAGGAGGGTCAATAACACATCTTTTTTTTTTTTTTTTAACATTTCATTGCATGGGCTGGAGCGGTGGCTCAGCAGTTACTCTGCTTGCCTGGCATGCGCGAGTACACAAGTTCAAACCCCAGCACCACGTACCCAACGAAGTCTCTGAGCAACGAAATGAAAAGCTAAATAAAACTGATTCTCTTTCTTTACAAAAAAAAAAAAAAATAAAATAAACATCTCATTGCTTTTTGCTTTTGGTTTTTCCTCCCTACCCCTGATTTTGTCCTATCCTTTACTTTAGATTCTCTTTTGAGTTGAACTTTCCTAGTTTTTTCATATTGAAAAGATGACGTTGCTCCAAGAGCCAAAAATAAATGGAATTGGAAAAAAAAAAGATGAGAGAGAATAAATTTTATTTATTTTTTCATCTGGCCTTTGCTGTGTATGTGGTGCTGGGGCTTGAACTCGGGTCCTCATGCATGCCGGGCAAGCACTCCAACTGCTGAGCCACTGCTCCAGCCATATATACTTGCTTTTTAATAGTATTTCATTTTCAAAACAAATATGAAATTGAATAAAGAAAAATGCAATATGTATTTTTGTTTAAAAACAGTTTGGCAAGGCTGGGGATATGGCTCATTGGTACGGCATTTCAGCATGTGTGAGGTCTTTGCCTGGCATCGCAACAACAGCAACTAACAAAAAGCCAACTGTACAAGAACAGGATGTAAAAGATCCTTCACATTTTTTTTTCCTGTACTGGGGATTGAACCCAGAGCTACAACCCCAGGTCCTGTTCTTTACATTGTATATTTAACTTCTTTTTTTTTTTTTTTTTATGTCTCTTTTCCCAAGACTTTAAATTCCTTTGAGAGGAAAGTACATCTTTGGGTTTGGCGGATATCCAAATACTTGTTACAATTTACTAATACAAAGTTTCTCTTTGGGTTACATATTGTCTTGTTTACTCTATTAGTCTTGAAAGTTGATGGCAAAAGATTAAGTCAAAGATTGAGGGTTACATTTATTCGTATTTTCATACAGCACCCAGTAGGTGCTATATATAAACACTGTTTTAAATTGGGTGGAAGCAGAAGTGGAAACTGGCTTATGAGATTTGCACAAAGAAATGAAATGTTCAGCGGTTACCGCATTTGCCTGGCATGCTAGAGGACCCAAGTTCGCACCCCAACACCATATATACAACTAAGCGTGGGAACAATGAAAACTAGATGAAAAACTAAATAAAACTAATTCTTTCTCTCATGGTCCCTCTCTCTTAAAAAAAAAGCAAAGGGTGGCAATGGTAAAAGAGGCAAAAGGTTAAAAACAAAACCCATCTTTTGGCCAAAAGTGTGGACTTTCCACTTGCATGTTTTTTTCAGACCCCCCCCCCCGCCCCCGCAGGCAATTGAGATGGTTAACATGGTTAAAATCGAATCACTGTAAATGGAAACTACAAATAGTGAAGCTACTGAGCATGAATTTCAGTTAAAAACAATGCAACAACATATTAACAGAAAGCTTGGATATCAACATAATCTACAGGAAAAAAAAAAGGAAGCTTTGGAGCCCAGGATGGTAGGGCACGTCTGCGATTTCAGCCATCCAGGAGATGAGACAAGAGGACCGCAAGTTCCAAGCCAGATTGGACAATTTAGCAAGACCCTGTCCCAAAATAAAAATAATAAAAAGGACCGCGGGTGTGACTCAGCGGAAAAGCGCCCCGGGTTCAATCCCCGGTATTGGGGGCGGGAAGAGGCTTAGTCAGCACCCATTAGTCACAGTGAGAAGCTAAATAATTCTTCAATGTAAGGTCCTGCTGACAGATCAAATATGTGTAAAGCACTTAACCAGAGTCACCCAGAGATGTTTGTAGAGCATGTGCAGATCAGTTTCTATTTATTTTGCCTTTCCTCCTTTCCGGCAGCTCCTCTCTCAGAGCCTGTGCATGCACTATTGGGATGAACAGAGAAACCCGTTCTGGAGGTGCGATCAAAGTTATCTTTTCACTTTCCCAATTCTCCCCCGCCCTACTATCATGTTAATATGTGCTTTTCATTTGCCAAGGAATTGGGACCAAGGTTTCTGCAGCACCAAGCAATTTACATTCAGGCAATCATGAAAAAAAAAAAATTTCGCAACGAAGCCACTTTGTGGACTCCCCCCCGCCCGACCTCCAATTTTTGCTTCCTCCTTAGAGGTAAGACTCCAGTCCTCTGGTTTCAACTAAGAACCCAGCCAGTCAGAAAGTCCCTACTTCAGGAACACTGCCCAATCAGCAGGCCCTTACCTGCGGTAGGTGAGGAATTCGTTTCCTTACTCGACAGTCTTCTCGGCCAACCAGAGGCAGCTGGAGCACGGAACCCAGCAAGTCCGCCCCAGCGGCGAGTAGTGGGCGGGGCTGCACCTGGCGACGGTGAATCACTCAGCGGAGCGGCGGCTCCCTTCACCAATCAGCATGCGCAGGGGCGGGGCGCCGACCAATCGGGAGTGGAGGGAAGTGCTGGGCGGGGCTCAACCTGGCGCCTGGAGTTTATCCCGGCGCTTCAGTTCCCGAGGCTACCTGTTCCCCGGGCTCTGGCCGCTCGCTTCGTATAGGGATCCAAATCGTGATGGGGACAAAGGCGGAAGCCGGGAGAATACAGCTGCTTCTCTTTACATCAGCGATCCTGTGTAAGTTCCCGGAGTTTCGGTAGGAATTGGTGGGTCGGTCGGAGGGTGGAGGAAGGCGTTCCTCACGCCTCTTGCCCATAGGAGGGGTGGAGTTCAGAAACCTGCTCGTCTCTCTGGCTTAGCTCTCTTCCACCCCCAGCTCGCCTCACCTTCGCAGGTCTCTTCCACCCCTGGTTTGTCCCTCCCCCCATCCCCCAGGGGCTGGCTCCCCTCCCCCACACTGGAAAGTTGTGATCCCTCCCCTTGCACTCAGTGGGAAGGAGCTGCCCTCCTCCCCCACACCAAAAAAAATAGCTGGAAGGGTTGGCTCCACTCGCCCCATTCCTCACCTACTGGCTAGGGCGCGAGGACCCTTCCCACACACATCTACCCAGCCATCCCCCTCCACACGCACCTGGGAAGGGCCATCCCGACTCCACGAAAGACCTAGAGAAGTCTTGAGCCTCTTAACCTCCTGATTCTCTTGGCTCCTTAAGGGTCCCTGGAGGAAAGCTAATGGAGGTGGGTGGGGTGGAAGTTTCCTTCCCTGCCTTCTGCAGAAACAATCTCCAGCTCTTCTGTATCTCTGGGGGTTCCTTGGTTGGGTGGAAGTTTCCTTCCCTGCCTTTTGCAGAAACAGTCTCCAGCTCTTCTGTATCTCTGAGGGTTCCTTGGTTGCTCTAGGAAAAGTGAGTGCAGAGTCTGAACAGGAAATGAAATCGAAATCTGAAATTTCGCAGGGCACCGTATTCAAAATCGCTTTCTGCGATAACTACCGAGGAATCTTTAATAAATGTTCACTGAGTGCTAGTCCCAGGGAAGGCTGTGGCTCTTGGTTGGCCGGCTGCTTCTCAGCCACAACTCTGCATGCCCCCTGGCCGGGTTTGGGAGTTTTGTTTCCTTTGTAAACTCCCTTTCCTAAAGAACTTTGAGGCTCGCTTGCTGGGGCAGGCCTTTGTCTCTACGTGTGTTGGTGTGGGGCTGTGTAGTTGGTTGGTTTGTAGCTTAGTGAACCTGCGTCAGCAACTGTATGTTTATCTGTCTGACTTTTTTTCTTTTTTTAATGCTGTACTACGGATATCATTCGGCCTTGTGCATGCAGTGTCTGATACTTGGGTGTCTGTACATGTTACTTGTGCGGGTGATTATGTCAGTATCCTGTATGAGTCTGTGTTTACCCTCAAGATTCATGTTTTAGGAAGTGTGAAAGAAACAGATGGTTAACATCAGTCTTGGTGTCATAAAAACAATTTATTTGCTCAGTTTTCGAAGAGCACGAATAGATTTCCTACTGTGGATGGATAGACCCCAGGCCTTTGTCCTTTAGGGTGGACTGGAACAGCGGCAGTTCTAATTCTCTCCATTGTACAGATAAGGAAACTGGTCTGAAAAGAGGGGAAATGACTTTTCAGGTTGACAAGGTGGTGGAAAATGGGAATAGAACCAAAATCTCCTGACTTGCTTCTCTTTACTCCTGGATCCAGCATTCATGGCCCAAGAACTGTCTGGGATACTGCTTCAGAATCTACTTATTATTATTATTATTATTTTTTTTTGTACTGGGGCTTGAACCCAGGGGCATATGCCACTGAGCTACATCCCCAGCCCTTTTTAATTTTTTAAAATTTTGAGACAGGGTCTTGCTAAGTTGCTGAGGCTGGCTTTGAACTTGCAATCCTCCTGCCTCAGTTTCTCAAGTTGCTGGGATTACAGGTGTGTGCCACCATGCCTGGCCAGAATCTGTCGTCTTATTTGCCTTTTGTATTTTCGTCCCCATTAAGTTCTTCCTTGTCTCTTTCATTCTACTCATCCATTGTCCTTTTTCTTCAGTTTCCTTTTCCTCTCCTATCTTATGTCTGCTTGTATTTTAGAAATGCTAGTGACGCCCATGGTCATTTTTTTCTGCGTAGTACTCACACTAGACTTTACCAACTCTTTTACTGTATAAGTACAAACCAAATCCAGAAGTTTCTTCTGGGTCAGGGTTTGTAACAGTTTTTGTCAGGGACAGGACAAGTAGTGACAGTAGTTGTAAGGCTTATAAGTTTTCTGGAGCTGCTTTTTTCTCTCCCAAATTTTCTATATTTATTTATTTTTTTAAATAGTTTTTTTTTTAAGAGAGAGGGACAGAGAGAGAGACAGTTAATTTTATTTAATTTTTCATGTGTTTTTCGTTGCTCCGAAACGTCGTCGTGTACGTGGTGCTGGGGTTTGAACTCTCCTACTCACGCGTGCTAGGCAAGCGTCTAACCACTGAGCCACTGCTCCAGCCCTTAATTTCCTATATTTGTGATAGATAATCCACAGTCCACACACTGTCACTGCAGGAATTGTGATGGCACTGTTTTGGCTGAGGGTATCTTCAGGGAACCATCAACAGTGATTCAAAGGAATCCTGAGGTGATATTGCATTAGCTTGATAGAATGGTGGGCCCTGGAAAGGAACCTGCCCACAGTATGGAGGAATGGCCCTTTCACCTCTTCAATCAAGGTAGACCTGGGCAAAAGTGATTTGGTTAGGACAAATGAGGATGGAAGTGAGAGCCTGGTCACCCCATCTGGGTGTGACTTTTACTCCCTCCTCTCCCTTGTTTGTGACCTTAGGCTAGTAGCTCAGTCTAATCATCTGTAAAATGGAGTCATATGTGTCCTGTGCTCATCGGGAGGATCATTGGGGATAATAGCTACATTACTTGTACATGAAGTGGTTATTATTGGGCATCTATTATGTCTTTTGGGTTTTGTGAGGATGAAAGACTGCTGTCCCCAGCATTCAAAGGAAGCCAAGAGATTTCAGATGGCAAAAGTCAGAAAATTGGAGCCCTTTCAGCCTGGCATAGTGGTGTTCACCTGTAATCCCAGTGACTCTGGAGGCTCACAAGTTTGAGGTTGCCCTAAGCAATTTAGTGAGGCCCTGTCTCAAAATCGAGTAAAATGGGCTGGGAGTATAGCTTTGTAGTAGAGTGCTGCTGGGTTCAATCCTCAGTACTGGGGTGGTGGTGGAGCGGGGAGGCTGGGCACACCTGAGATCCCGGTGACTCAGAGTTGCCTAGGCAACTTGGTTACTGTCTCAAAATTAAGAAAAAAAATCTTTTTTTTTCTTTTTTCTTTTTCTTTCTTTCTTTTTATTTTAAAGGAAGAATGTAGCTCAGCTATATAGCAGCCCCTGGGTTCCATCTCATGATAACCACCCCCCCCCCAAAAAAAAAAAACAGGCTCTTTCTTGGGAGTCTGGGTCTGGTCTGTCCTCTTCCCGTGTCTGAAGCATATCCAGGTTACTCCTGTGTTCTCCCCTCTCCCAGAACTGTTCCTCATGGTGGACTCTGCCATCAGGAAGGAAGATGAAAGGGCAAGGCTAGGACAAGTCAAGTGAAGTCTTAACATTAGCCTGGGGAACAGGGTGGAAAGGAGGGCCTGACCTTGCTGGGGCAGAGATCTGGAGACACAGTGGGGAGCTGGGCTTGGGAGGACTAAAATAAAACCGATTATCAATAGTACCAGCTTTCCTTTCCCTAGAGAACCTGTACTTAAAAAAGTTTCGGTTGTCTCCCAGGCAGGAAAGGAATTCTGCTTAGCAGGGTGGCCATGGCCCCTGGATGGGTCAACTTTTGATGTAATCACTGGGAGGAAGGTAAACCTGGGATGGACTCCCGTCTCCCCGACCTCCCACCACCTTCTTCTCCCCCTTATTCCACTCTTGGGTTCTTACTGACGCATTCCAGGTGGGTGAAACGGCTGCCCTGGGTTGGGTCACTCTCCTTGTGGTCAGAGTCCTTGTGTTTCCTGTTGATGTTTCTGACTCAAGTGCTTGTAAACAGTTGTTACTTACTATTCGGGGACAGATTTCACTGTAGATCAGTGAGTCACTCCTACTTTTCCCTCCCTCTCTACTCTCAGGAAAGAATTTTCTCTTCAAACTAGAAACCAGTGAGTAATGTTAGTTCCAAGAAGGAAATGAGTGGTGATAGGATTCTAGCATGTTAGTTTTTCTTGGCTCTGGAATGCATTTTACCTGTGATGTTTCTCTGCATCTCCCTTGTGATAAGAGCTTGCCGAGGGGGTCTCCAGCCTAGTACTGGTTTGAGGTAGAGTGACTGTGATTTTGAAAATTGTTTAAAGCTGGGGATGTAACTCAGTGTTAGAGCACTTTGCCTAGCATGTGTGAGGCCTTGGGTTCAAACCCCAGCACTGCAAGCACTAAAAACAAACAAACAAACAAACAAACAAAAACTGCTGGGCATGTAGCACACACCTGTAATCCCAGTGATTTGCTAGGCTGAGGCAGGATTGCCAGTTCAAGGTCAGCCTCAGCAACTTAGTGAGACCCTGTCTCAAAATAAAAAGTAAAAAGGGCTGGGGGTATAGCTCAGTGGTAAAGCACCCCTGGATTCAGTCCCTATTACTTCAAAATAAAAAATAAAATTAATTAGCTGGGCGTGGTGGTGCATGCCTGTAATCCTGGCAGCTCTGGAGACTGAGGCAGGAAGATCCTGAGTTTAAAGCCAGCCTTAGTTCTGCAATTTAGTGAGACCCTAAGCAATTTAGTGAAACCCTGTCTCAAAATAAAATATAAAAAGGGCTGGGGATGTGACTCAGTGGTTACATGCCCCTGGGTTCAATCCTCAGTACAAAAAATATGTATTTATTTAGAATGGGTTATTGGTGGAGTTTGAGACTTCAAAATTGTATCAGAAAGGTGGGGTACCTAATTTCCCCTGTTCTTATTCAACCCGCTACCCTGAGTTTCTTTTTTCTTTTTGATTAAGGAGTCGAGTTGTTGTACAATCATAAATGTGTATAAAGTAACAATACGATATGCTTTTGATACTAAACTATAGTTAACCCTCACAGTGCCCATACCCCAGTCTCTTGAGTCTTCTATATTATTACGCCCTTATAACAGATAAGTGTCCGTGTGTGTGTGTGTATGTATGATCTCATTGTGAATCTTCCTGAATTAAATGATGGCAAAAGCATTATTTGACTGGTGGGGCGGTAAAGAGTTACATTGTTGATTGTCTCCCTAGATCCTCCCTATCTTCCCTCCCTCTCCCAGATACCCCCACCACTTTCTCTCCCGGCTTCTTCTCCCTACAAGTCTATGGTTCCCCTAGATTATGCAGTTCCCCTAGATTATGCGTTGCTGTGGCCTTGGTGAGGGTGAGTCGAATACTTGAGTTTGACTACCTTTTCACTCAAGCCTGGGTTTAGCTCTCGCCTCCACTACCCTTAGTTTCTTATGTGTATTTTCAGTGTTTTTGTTATGCCTGTACAAGTACATATAAGCATGTATGTACACTTACACAAGAAGTGTACTATATATATATGTTTGCATCTTGCTTATTTAATGTATCCTGCAGGTCTTTGGGTCTTCTTGACTGTTAGTATTCCCCCAACTCCACCCCGACAGTCAGCTGGAGTTCAAGGCCCCTGTTCTGTGGGCCTAGAAATGGCTGGCCCCCTCCCAAAGGTGGATTGCAGTGCGGCCCACATTCCATGGGACGGGTTAGGAAGTAATGGAGCTTGTTTTTCACATTGGTTAGTTTTGAGGACAGACCCTGGGGATCTGTAAACTCAAACCTGCTTCCTTTTCAGAGTCTCTGGGAAGACCTGGACGACTAGGGCAAAAGTAATTGAGGAAGAGGTTTCAGTGTTGGGAGTTGCGCGAAGCGGTGTGAGTGGATGGATACTGGGGTTTTCCAGGCATTGAAAACCCAGAGTTCATCTGCCTGGGACTCCCTGATAAGCAAGGTTTCAGTCTAAAGTCCAGCTTGTGTTATTTGTTTCACTGTGTGGGGGTGGGACAGGAGGAAGCAGCTGGCTGACAGGAAGTTTGATGCCAGGCCCCTGGAGTGAGTCCTAGGCAGGCAGGCAGGCAGGCAGGCAGGCGTGACCTTCCCTTGCAAAGCAGAGATGCCAGTGGGGGGAGGTGGAGCTAAGCCGGTAGAACTGGAAAATCCGCCGAGAGAGGGCAGGAGGGGAGAGATGGAGTAAAAGCTCTCCTGTCTTCCCCTGCCTTAGCCACTTTCCGCCATCCTCAGAGGGCTGAGCCAGCTCATGTCACTGAAAGCACAGCCAAGGGTGTCTGTTTAGACATAGTCCAGCCTGTTGTTGGGCTCACAGAGCCTTCCTCTCGCCCTCGCATTCTGTATCTGTTCCACGCCAGCCTCAGGAAGAGGCTGCCAGCTGCGGCTCTTCCCTGGCCAGGTGTTTCCCCTGGTCTTTACAGGGTCAGCCAGCCCTTACGGGTTAGGTCAACAACTGCAGCTTTAGTGGTAGGAAGGGGCAAGCCAGGACGGAAGCCCTAGATCCAGGTTCAGATTGTGCGTAATGTCAAATTCTTTTATTTGTTTCTTATTTTTTTTAAAATTCTGCATTTGGTTTTCCTTCACTTAGTTGTGTATGTGGTGGGTTGAACCTGGGTCCTCGAACATGCCAGGCAAGCACTCTGCCGCTGAGCCACCTCGCCATCCCTCAAATTTGTTAATCTAACAAGCATTGATGTTTATTTATTGTGTTGTGAGCACTGTGCTAGAGATTGGGGGGAAATGTAACTCCTGCTGTCAAGAGCTGAGGGGGCTGGAAGTATTGGTGACAGCATAGATTAAGTAAACTGTGGACCACTGATGGCTTTGGGTTTGTTTTGTTTTGAACTCAGGGTCACTTAATCAGTGAGCCACATCCCCAGCCCTTTTTTTTATTCATTTTGAGACAGGGCCTCACTTAAGTTGCTTAGAGCCTTGCTAAATTGCCGAGGCTGGCCTTGAATTTGCAGTCCTCCTGCCTCAGCCTCCCAAGCTACTGCGATTACACAGGCATGCTCCACTGTGCCTGGCTTCTGGTGGGTTTTTTAGGTTGCTTTAGCTGCTTTGCATCTGGAGGGTCCTCTGAGACTCATGCACCTCGATAGGAAATTTTGATGCATTCTTAGAGAAACTGGCTGGCTATCTTCCCTTCGTTTTTCCTTTGTTCCTTTAAAAAAAATTTTTTTTTCTGGGGCTGGAGTGGTGGCTCCGTAGTCACAGTGCTTGCTCAACATGCGCAAGTACACGGGTTCAAACCTTAGCACCCCATGTACACACTAAGTGTCAGAGCAACGAAAGCCTAGTGGAAAAACTAAGTAAAGATTGATTCTCCCTGTCTCTCTCTCCTCTCTCTCACTGTCCTTCTCTCTTAAAAAAAATTTTTTTTTTACTGCAAACAGATTCATGGCCCAAAAGCAACTTAAGGAACTATCGAATTAACAGGTTACATAGAGGAAACAAAGAGTTTCCTTGTAAAGCGGTGGAAGGAAGTAGCATTTCTGTTGCGCATCCACCTTTCATGTTCAAGCCATCGCTGCTGTTGGTTGCCTCTGTTCGGTGTCCAGAGGTCTCCAATCTTTGTAACCTCTGTCATCACCTTCGGGTTTTTTTTTTTTTTGGGTACCAGAAAGAAAGAGAAATGGAAGGAAATAGAGAGGAGAGCGGTGACTCAACATTAACACAGGTGTAAGTGGAGGGGGGCCCAGTGGAGTCTAGGACCCACCCACTGCTTTTAGCCTGGGGTGGATTTAGAGGGAATGAGTGGGGAGGGGGCCAAGGTTTGGGTAGAGGGTGATTTTTCTGATAAGAGCCCAAGTCAATAGATTCCAGTAAGAGCCCAGTCAGTAGATTTCAAAACAGTGAGTAGGGGTTTTGCTGTCTGGCTCACATAAATGGTTTCTGGTAATTTCCGTATCCATCACTCCAGACTCTAAAGGGATATAATGGGTTTGGGTTGATGACATCAAGTTTGTATCCAGTTAGTGGGTAAACAGACATAAGTATTAATTCTGCCTAGGAAGAAGATTCCCTGGTTATAATTGAAGCTGCCAGAGAGGTGATAGGAGGAGATAACTTGCTTTAGCTGGAGGCAGGGTCTTGTAGGGAAATTTTAATAGGGGTGTGGTGGGTGGTCACAGTGGGCTTGGAGATACTCCACACCTCAGGGAGGAGAGCTGGCAGGGGTATTATTAGAAGGGAAGGAAATGGCATGAGAAGATAAAGTAGTGTGGGGGGGCTAAGGTAGGTGTTCAATGAATGGAGGTGGGGCTGGAGCAGTTTCTCAGTAGTTACAGCTCCTGCCTGGCATGTGTGAGGATGCAGGTTCGAATCCCAGCACCACATACGCAACAAGTGT
Organism: Aplodontia rufa; assembly: GCA_004027875.1. NCBI lineage: Eukaryota > Metazoa > Chordata > Mammalia > Rodentia > Aplodontiidae > Aplodontia > Aplodontia rufa. The sequence continues at coordinate 5,064 of PVKS010040243.1, read as the reverse complement.
TAGAGCAACAAAAACTACATGAAAACCAAATAAAAGTGATTCTCCCCCCCTCACTGTCCCTCTCTATTTTTAAAATAAACAAATAAATAAAAATGAATGGAGGCATTGAATTTGGTTAAGGTGCTCCTGCCAAGAATAGGAGTTGGTTACCTATACGTGAGTGGGGCCTTCCATTCAGTTAGGCAAAACAAAAGGTTTTAGCCCAGGGTTTTAGTCTAGGGTGGTGGGATCCCATTCTCCATTCTCTGAGGTCCCCATTTTCTGTCTGCCTATAGATGATCTATCTCCTGCCTCAGTTTCCCTCTGAAGAGGTCCTTGACTGCTGCCAGGGTAAAAGGGCAATGACTGGTGTGGCTTCTTTGTGCTAACGGTGGGGCATTGGCTACGGCAGTCAGGGAAACGCTCCAGAGCATCTGTCTCGGGGGCCCTCAGTTGAAGTTGGGAGGCAGCTCCGTGGCGTCTCGTGCATCAGGGCAGTCCAGAGGTCAATGATGATGGTTAGCAGGTGACTGGATGTGGTGTACGTGGAGGAGGGATCATGCTAGCACAATAAATGATGCCACAAAACGTTTTTTGCAAGCAATTAGTACAAAACGGTGTTATCAGGCAGCCTTTGAATACCATGAAGATAGTGACCTATTAGAGCTTGCAGGGTGGTCTGATATGTCATTTGTTTGTGAGTGGACATCTTTGGAAACATTAGTAGTGTTGCTAGAAATACATTCAATTTTTATAACGGCATGGGTATACCCTTGAGGTGGGGAATGCCATCTTATTTCTGTAATGTAGCTTTTTATTGGCATAGGGCTTTTAGATGCCACATTACATCTTTTACATTGATTTCAGGAATAAATCTTAGAACTTACAATTATACCAGTGAAAAACAGATTGAGTTTACTCATATAGGAGATTAGGGAAATTTGTGGACCTCAAACTGACTTAGAACATACTTGTGACTCTGGTAGTTTCTTCTGTAACCCTTTCTTTCTTTCTTTTTTTAAAGAGAGAAGGAGAAAGAATCAGTTTTATTTAGTTTTTCATGTGGCTTTCGTTGCTCCAACACTTTGCTGTGTACGTGGTGCTGGGGTTTGAACTCACGTCCTTGTGCATGCCAGGCAGGTGCTATAACCACTGAGCCACATCTCCAGCCTCTGTAACCTTTCTTTATAATCTCCCAGTTTTATTTAACTGTGGGAAAATGGCACAAGCATACATTTGAGTTACGTTAAAAGAACCAGTGTCTTTCCTTTTAGATGCCCATGTAAGGTTGTGCTTTGGTTATAACTCTCCTGACAGATGTTTAAGACTAAGTTGGTCAAGATTGACTTTTTTGCCTATCTATTGCTAGGTCAGCAGAGTTCCCTCAGGAGGCCACTCTTGGGGATGTGTGAGAGCCTCTTGGCTCCTTCAGCCTTCCTCTACCAGTGGTGTCATCTGCCAGGCTGGGTCAGGGTCTTGCTGACCACATGTGGCTTCCCTTGGAAGCATCAGGGACATTTCCCTTTCCAATGATCCTCCTCTTTGCAGACTGCGCACCAGTTGGCTAGAGAAGTCCCGTTGTCCTCTGAGTTTTGGCTGACCAAACAGGGCAAGGGCCAAAATATTGACTTTTTCCTTAACCCTTTTACATCCTTAACTTTGGTATCCTGGTTTTGGTATTAAACATTCAGCAGGCCAGTTTCACCAGTCTTAAAGTGGGAATACTGGGCTTTAATTTTAATGTGTACAGTTCTATAGTTTTAGCCATTTTGTTTAATTTTGGTCAGAAACAGTTCTTAAGTTAGTATATTATATCTTATCTGTCCTGTAGGTGGTGGCATGTCTTAACTCAGGTCTTTCTGTCAGAAGTAGTACTTCTGTAAAACACTAATAGGCAACAGTCTTAAAGTTTTTTTTACAAGGAAAATACAAAATGGATTTATCAGAAGTAGAAACATTCAGTTTGTATAATACCTGTGAGCCAAGAAATATAATTTTTATATCCTGTTTATTATGAGATTACAGTAATGTTTACAACAAAAATCTATCTTTTGAACTTTAAATAAACTTAATTCTAGACTACTTTGAAGACATAAGGTAAGAGGCTGAATCTAACTCGGGAGACACAGGACTTTTTTATTTTTTATTTTTTTAAGAGAGAAGGACAGTGAGAGAGAGAGAGAGACAGAATCAATTTTTATTGAGTTTTTCACATGGCTTTCTTTGCTCTGACACTTAGCTGTGCGCATGCTGCTGGGGTTTGAACCCGTGTACTCGCGCATGCTTAGCAAGCGCCGAAACCGCCAAGCCACTGCTCCAGCCCCAACACAGGGCTCTTGACAAATATTAAGTGTATCATTTCTCAAGCTGATCTTTTCCTCTTAAAAGGATCATTCGATAAAATTCTCATGAATTATTTCCCAAGTCTATTTGATATACATTTAGGAAACAGTATGTGTCTTACTGTCTTAATATTATCTTAATAAGATCAAATATCTTATGCTATTTACAGTACTTTAATTGAAACACAGTGGAAACCTTTTGTACTCTTTGTATATAGAATTACACCTGTTAGAATTTTAACTCTTGATAATCTTGCTTTTGGTGACGATCCAGAAACAATCTTAAATTCCTTTTACCATTTACCAATAATTTATATAAAAACACTTTTAAAAGACTCAACTGGGGGCTGAAGTGGTAGCTCAGAGATTACGGTACCTCCCTGGCATGTACGTGTACATGGGTTCAAACCCCAGCACCAGGTATACAACGAAGTGTTCAAGCAATGAAAACCACATGAAAAACTAAATAACATTGATTGTCTTTTTCTCTCTCTCTCTCACTGTCCCTCTCTCTTTAAGAAATAAATAGATAAACAAAAGACTCAAATAGTGTTTCTTGAGATAAACAAAAGATATTTAGCTATTACCTCTCGTGCACTTCCAGTTTTGCTGGGAATCCCAGAGAAGTTTCTAGAGAATCCTGCCCAGGTCCACCTCAACTTTTGACTGACAGCAAGATGACATCAGATTTTCAAGTCCTTGCTGCCATGGCAACTTAGGTCACTTTGGCCCATGATGACTGGTTCTAATTGGAGTCTGGTTAGGAGGGATTGTCCTTATCAGGACTGGTCTTTAAAGTCTTCCCCTTCAGGGTAACTTGGGTTCCTCATGTTAATGTTATTTTGGGCCTGCATTTCCTCTGCAGATAACAGGTAGTTTGCTGAGGAATGTGACGTCCCCTGTTCACTTAGATCAGGCAGGTAAATTGCCTTTTGGAAAAGAAAGCAAGTGGGGTCTGCATAGTGGTCCCATTTTATAGACTTATTGTAATCTTATCCTAGTGTTCCCATCATTCACATCTGTCTGTTCCCTAACACTGGAAGAGGTTGGTAAAGATAGAGAAAGAGAAAGGGGCAACTCACTCACTAGCAGATTGATGGGTAAGACTCTAGTTTAAGAGTCCTTCGATCATGCTAAGAAGTTATCTCAAGAGGGCTGTTACCTCGCTTTCCTGGCATGCGTGAGGATGCAGGTTCAAACCCCAGCACCACATACACAATGTTGGAGCAACAAAAGCCACATGAAAAACTAAATAAAATTGATTCATTGATTCTCTCTCTCACACTGTACTTCTTCTTTTTTTAAAAAAAAAAAAATTTTCTCACCCTGTTATCTAAGGAAGTGCCAGAGTGAGCTCCCATGTACCATCAGGTGAGAAGCCATGGAAGGTGGCTGAAGTGAGGATGGAGCTTCCGGCTGCAATTGATTGGCTTTCATCTCTAGAGACCCTACATTCATACCAGGGATTAGCCTTGGCCAGAGAATTAGGGTGCTTCTAAGAGAGCCCTCAGTTTCTTGCCATGAAAGGAAACTGAAGCTAGATCAGATTCTCTGTCCACTAAGGGAGAGAGGGATTGGTAAGTCTCACTCCAGCAAAACCTTTCCCCTGAGTCTTGAGTCTGGCAGCCATGTGTCTGACAGGGTCCTGGTATTTTTGATAGAGAGAAAGTGTGCAAAATGGGGTAGAGAACTCCTGGGAGAAAAGTGATAGAGCAATTGTCCATTTCACTCACCCTTCCGAAGATCCCTGGGGAATCCCTGTAAATGTAACAGCGTGGCCGGGTGGGTTCTGTTCTGTAAATTGGAGGAATGAAATCCATTAACACAGGATCCGACAGAGCAGAGTCACAGGATTTAGAGAAATGGAAAGGAAGAACTCCCAAAGAGGGAGGGTCCCAGGATAGGGATCCGTTGAGGGGTTTTTCTTTGGAGAGAAGAATGTGAAAAGTTGAGCAGTTTGGACAGAGAGAAGATCTGGAGTAGAAGTATCAGATCTGGACATAGGGAACCTCGGACCATTTGCCATTGCTGTAGAGAGTTTTTAAGATCTCTGAGAATTTGGGAGTCAAATATGCCATTTTTAGGCCAGTGACTGTTATTGACCAACTCGTATTGGGGCCAAGCAGTATTACAGAAGAACACCAGTCTTTCAGGTTTGACTGTTTCTTGAGACCCAGGGTCTGGATATGTTTGGGAAGGCACCCCAAGGGGGTGTCTCATGGAAGCTTTGGTGGGATCTGGCCCATGCTAAATAAGATGGGGTGAGGAAGGCCCCCCAAGGACTCTGGTGGAGAAAAAGCCAGGAATCCAGAAGAGTCAGAGGGAGTCACTTACCTAGGAGGTTATGGCTGGTGGTGGATGTGATGTCCAGCAATGTGAATGGTCCTTACTGGAGCTGCCAGAGGGAGAGATAGCGGAGGGTGGGTCGGGGGAGAGGGAGAGAGAGACATAGATAGGTAAGTAGGGGATTGAGGAGGACCTGGTCGAGATCAAGGGAGGAGTCACCCTTGTTGGGAACCTGGAAACATCGGTCCCGGTTCAGACCATTTGCCATTTTGTTGTAGGAAGTTATCAAGATCTGTTAGTATTTTTGGATCAAAGGCCCTGAATTCTCAATTTGGGACATTGAGTAATGGAGAGGTGTGATGGAGGTGACAGGAGAAAACAGTGTCCTCCATTTATTCCTTTACACCAGCAGAGCTGGATCACCTGGAAGCCAGTGGACATCCCCTACTCTGGTCCC
>PVKS010040242.1:0-16737 GCA_004027875.1 Aplodontia rufa | reverse complement strand
AGCTGTCAGAGTTTCTTTCTGCATGAAACAAATGAGATCTAGTCTTTTCTCAAGTTCAGGGACAGTAGTGGGCAGGAGAGGAACATCACAGAGATAGCAGATGAAGGAATGCCGGGAGGGTCTCTCTGGTCCTAGCTCTCTGGAACACCCATAACATTCAAGAAAACAATCCGTGCTCAGTTCCCACAATGACCCTCAATCAGACGAAGTTCCAATAAGAGGAATAACTGAAGTGTGAAATTGTGAGGTCCCTAAAATACATGCCCGTTGGTAAACTGTTGTTCCACCCAAAGAAGCGGCCGTCCACAAGAGTAGCTTGGCTTTGCTTATAGCGATCAGTTTTGGTCTCTCATATGCACACGTGCACACACACACACCCCTTCCCCCAGTGCCCTCCCACCTCCCAACTCACGTGACTCCCTTCATGCCTCTAGACATGCGGTGCAATAGAACTTTCTCTGATGATCTGCAGAGTACTGTCCATATGGCAGCCACCAGGAACCAGTGCAACTGAAGAAAGAGATTTTAAAATTTTCTGTAATTTTAATTAATTCTAACTTAGTCACGTGTAGCTCATGTCTATGGTATCAGGCAGCATAGTCTTGAATCAGAATTTAGGTCTCTGCACATATGTGCATGCTCATGCGCACGCGCGTGCACACACACACACACACAGACTCACTCCCAGAGCTCTGTTCAAATCCAGGTTCAGCCAGTTCTGGGCCCAAGCCTGGAAGTGGAGTTATCTACAGCGTGCACACTACCCAAAATCAGAACAGAAGTGAAAGGCATCTGAGGCAGGGGCACAGCAGGGAGGGAAGGGCTTGGCAGGGTCTTCCGTTTCCTTCCTCCTTCTTTCTCAAAGCCAGCTGGGAGTGGTGTCGGGGCAGACAGGAGACCCAGCACCAGCACCGGCCCTACGCTGAGGCTGGATGCTGAACCTGCCCTCCTGTTTTCACATCATCTCTACCTCCAGAGCTGACCCAGGCTCCCAGATCTTGGGGGTCTCTCTATTCAGCTTCCATCACTGAGTGTGGGAGAGGAAAGAACATGAGAACAGGCACAGAGCATGAGATCTGGCATCGCAGGAACCTCTCAGTCACCAGGAAGGGGACCGTGAGAATAGTGTGCCATGTTTGTACATTTGTGGAACCTCTAGAGCCCTCCAACATTTTCTGGTTTGATCTTCAGAAACATCCAGTGAAGCAGAAGGTGTAGCTCAGGGGTAATAGAAACACTCAGCGAGGCAGGAAGTGTAGATATCCTTAACCCCACTTGAGAATGGAAGAAACAGACCATCAGAGAAGTTAAGTGATTTGCCCAAGGTCACACAGCAAGTAAATGGTAGTGCCTACAGAGAGTCCGTGTTCCCTGTCACTGCTTTTCTCACTCCATATTTTATTAAAGAACTCACATTTTCCTCCAGTAACCAACAGCAAGTTGTACCTTTACAGAAATAAGACTTGGAACTATTTTTCCCTATCTTGAATAGCACTGTTCTCTACTTCCCACGTGCAAGTCTGTGCACCCCCAGCTTTTCTTCAAGCTCTGTGGGCAGGGGTTTAATGTGCATCTCCACATCTTGTATCATAACCCAACCATAAGCCATGTTTGGAATACATTAGAAAAACTGTGCCTTAATGAATTACTGAATTAATTACTGAGTTAAATATTAGGTCTAATCTGTAGGAGTGGGCCTGGATGTTCAGGAAGTCTAGGAAGTTCCTTTGTAATAGAAGCTGATACTCATGCCCATGAATGAAATTGTAATTTCTTAAAGTCTGTTCTTTTTCTTTTGGGGGGATTTTTAAAATGTTATATTATTTTTCATTATAGTGCCACATATTGAAGGGGTTTGTTGTTACACTTTCATGCATGCACACATCATATGTCTCTCCCGCCCTCCCCACCTTCTCCCCTTCTTCATGCCCTCCCCATCCCTAGTCTGCAAGGTTGCCCCAACTTCATTTGTAATCCATGTTTGATGAGCTACTATCCCACTCCTGGGTATTTTCCCAGAAGATATAAATTCAACATACTACAGCAACATAGCTACATCAATGTTTATAGCAGCACAATTCACAATTATGGAATCAACCCAGATGCCCATCATTGCATGAATGGATCAGAAACTGTGGTATGCATATATACCATGGAATTCTACTCAGCTACTAAAAAAAATGAAGTCATGGCATTTACCAGTAAATGGATGGAGATGGAGAAACTGTGCTGAGTGAAATAACCAAACCCAGGAACTCAAGGGCTGAATGTTTTCTCTCGTATGTGGAAGCTAGAGTCCATCACAGGAAAGAGAGAACAGTAAGTTTAGACAACAGACTCATCAAATGCGGATACCAATTAAAGTCTGCTCTTAAAGAATAGCATCAGCAGCTAGAGAGAGCAGACAGAATTCTAGACAAGTCGGAGGTAGCAGCACCGTATAGTGAATAATAATCGTTAACCTTTAGATGATATTAATAAAACACTCAAGTAGTGTGCAGAAGTTCTGTTAAGCCTTCAGTCTTTATAACCAGACTGTGAGATAGGTACTACGTTGTTCCTATTTTACAGACTTGGAAACTGAGGCACAGAGAGTACACATCTCTTAAGTGGTCAGGATCCAAGAATACATTCCAGTGCTCTTGACCACTAGCTTATGCTGTGCAGGCTTTAGAGTGTACCAGATCCACCTATGAGACCTAGTTCCAGCAGAGTAAGAGAACAGTAAGTTTAGACAACAGACTCATCAAACACACATTACCAATTAAAGTCTGCTCTTAAAGAATAGCATCAGCAGCTAGAAAGAGCAGCCAGCCTTCGCTGCTCCAGCAATTCGCTGTATATGTGGTGCTGGGGTTTGAACCCGCATACTCACACATGCCAGGCAAGCGCCGTAACCACCGAGCCACTGCTCCAGCCCCTAATGAAACTTCTCTTAATGTGAAGATCAAGGGAAATAATCTCACATGCACACCTTGCACACAGGAGAAAATCAACTGGCAGGGGCTTTCCTGCTGCTGTCCCCACCCCAGCACCACCAAGGCTCCAATGGTGGTGTTTTCCATCCTTGCCTGGAATAGGTTAAGCCATTGTCATTCTTATCATGTTGAAAAACAGTCTGGAGATAATCTTCTTCCCTCTACTTGTCTTTCTTTTTAGGGAAAACCAAGACCAGAATTAACTTGGAAGAAGGATGGTCAAGAGATTGATAAGAATCAAATAAACATTCGCAACTCTGAGACTGATACAATCATATTTATCAGAAAAGCAGAGAGGAGCCACTCAGGGAAATATGATCTGCAGGTCAAAGTGGAAAAGTACACGGAGAGCGCCTCCATCGACATCCAGATTGTTGGTAGGTTCACAGGAAGGAAGGCTCTGTAAAGGCAGCACTGTCTCCCAGCTCCCTGATGGCAAACGCATGTCCTATTTTGAATTCTTGCTTTAGACAATTGTAGGTTCTGCATGTAGCTTAACACATTTCTTACTGTATCTAAAATTCTCTAAAAAGTTTGAACAATGAAAATTTTTTGTTGTTTCGTAAATTTTTGTTAAATGTGAGGAAGGTAAACCTGAACAAAAATAAACAGTTAAACACTGAATGATTTGATCCTTCGGGGCTAGTTAAGATACTTGCAAAGAATAAGAAAAAGTTCTTACTTTGCTCAGAGTTAGGGGAACAGAACAGGGATCCTTTGGGGTGCACACTCTTGTTTGAACTCTGCTATGACTGTCTTGATGTCAGGAAATAGATATAAGAGCAGAACTAGGAAAAGTCTTGTTTCCAGTATGTTTTTTTTCTTATGGTGCTGGTTGGGGATTGAACCCAGAGCCTCATGCGTACTAGCCAAGCACTATACCACCAAACTGCAACCCATCCCTCCAATCATTTTTATTATTATATTTCTGTCAATTTGTTGAAACTTGAAGTTGTCTAACCAAAGGGCAGCTTCCTCTGATGAGCCTCTCCTTGGGTGAAAGGTCATGCCCTTTAAACTGAGCAGTCTTCCCTGTGGCTAAGCCTCTCTGGTTTTTGCTGAGAGGAGTGTTGAGGCTGCTCTGTGCCCTTGGATTTAGTCCTGGGGCATTCTGGAAGGCCCCTATGTAGGATCTGGAGAGCTGCCTCCTGTGGCAAAGGGAAGGATGCAGAGCAGTGTAACCTGGTAGGGAAAGGGACCTTACAGTGACATTGTGAATTCATCCCCTAGACCGTCCAGGTCCACCCCAGTCCGTGAAGATTGAAGATGTCTGGGGAGAGAATGTGGCTCTAACATGGACCCCGCCAAAGGACGATGGAAATGCTGCCATCACAGGGTACACGATCCAGAAGGCCGACAAGAAAAGCATGGTAAGGCCTGGTGTTGCCAGCTTCAGCAGCAGGAGCGGAACTGTGTTTCGTCCCAGCTGGCGGGGTGTATGAGGTTCTGACTGGCCAGGAGACTCTGGGGGCTGTGGAGGAGCAATGTGGCAGAGCAGAACCAGGGGGACCTTTGGAGGCACAGAATTGGACTCAGAGATCATGTGAGACCATGTGCGCGTAATAACTTGACTTCTTTGGGCTCTGTTTTTGTTATCTAAATAGCAGAGGCACAAATACTTACCTTGCTTAGCTATTATAAAGCTAAACCAATGTAAAGCCATTGGTGCAATGCTCAGTAGAATTCCTTAAAATAAATTCAATGAATATTTACTCTAGAGTCTGACTCAAATCTATACCTGGCAACTCTTTCTTCCTGTGAAACAAATGTTGGGTTGTGTAGACTTGTGTCTCAAAAGAAAAGAGAGAGAGAGAGGGAAACCAGATTGAAAAGAAAGATTCTATGATTTATAGCATGTGCAAAGATCCTGAAATGGAAAACAGTAATGTGTTTAAGAAGCAACCTAGTTGAAGTATGAATTATTATGACCTCTATTTTATAGACGAGGTAAATGAGGTTCAGAAAGGGTCAGCGGTTTGTTGGAGAGTACGAGAATTTAACTGTCAAAGTCTGACTCAGAACCTTTACACTGCACCCTAGTGCTGACCTACCTGTATGTGAATGAACGAATAAATGAATGTTGGGACACACGCTGACCTAGAGCATTTTTCATTGTCATAGTAAAGCATCATTGCAGATGATATAGAGAGAAAGTCTACGCATTTGCCCTTTTAGATCTTGGTAAGAACTTGGATCTTGAAGTCATATTGGATTCATAGGAGAAGGAGAAATTGTTGGAAAAGGCATTCTTTTTTTTTCTTTTTTTTTAAAGAGAGTGAAACAGTGAGAAAAAGAAAGAGAGAATCACTTTTATTTAGTTTTTCACATGGCTTTCGTTACTCCAAGTCTTTGTTGTGTAAGTGGTGCTGGGGTTTGAACTTGCACACTTGCGTGTGCCAGGCAAGCACCGTAACTGCTGAGCCACCGCTCCAGCCCTGGAAAAGGCATTCTTAAGGAACACAAATTTCAAGCTTCTTCTTTCCATGAATTATTTATAGCATAGCTGCCCTCCACCCCCACTCATAGGTATTGCATGGCAAAATAAGATTTGATATTTAAAGTGACATATTTCTTCTAACCCTGGGCAGCTTAAGAGCTGGACTGATGTGACTTTGCAGGGAAAGGAGCTGAACATCAGCTTCTTAGCAGTGAGAGTTTTTCACTGGACCTTAGCTGTATTCTGGCAGTGAATCCCGAGGGCTCTTTGTGTAGCCTCCCTATTCTTCCACCCTCTCTGCACTTGCCCAACATTTGCCTTCTTCGCTATCTAGTCAAGTCCTGGGGGCTAGGACTTAACCGCCACTCATGTGACTGAGGTCTACCTGGTGACACCCCCACAGTCCTGTATTCCAGTTGCTTTCCAGCAGGGCCAGACCAAGAGACCCTAAGGTGCTTGTCCTGCCAATGCCACCCCAAGGAGATCAGCCCCACACTGTCTCCTCCTGGCTCTAGATGCCGTTCTTCGCTTAAAGTCCCACAGTCACTCAAGCTCCCATCAGCATTGTTTTAATTGTGTGCCCAAGCACTTCCTTTTTCATTCTCCAATTACGTGTTGAGCACTATTGTAGCTGCTAAATCAAAATTTTAATTTTTAAATTCTTTTATTTTTTCCATATAAAAATTTAAAAAAATTTTTAAAAACCTCCTGATCTTGGGGTACTCACAGTTGAGGCAAAAAGAAAGACATAAAGCCAATGGTAACAGCAATATAACAAATGTTAGACTGAAGGATTGCATTTAAGTGCTTTGGCAACAAAAGAAGGCATAGCTGTCTGCTGTCTAAAATATCCAGAATTCACAGATCATGATGGTCCCTGAACGTTCCAAGGGAAATGCTTTTTCTTTATGAAGTAGCATTTTGTTAGCAAACATTTTCTTAATTAATGGTACTGAAATTATGTGGGAAGATGTGATTTCAACTGACTGCATCATAAACTCTGAGACCACTGTTTCTGGGTATGGTAGGGAAACAAAGTGAAAAAAAATTAATGTAGCTTTAACTTATTCATTCATTCAGTATCAATAAATATTTATCTTGTGCAGTTATCTGCTATGTGCCAGGTACTGTGATAAGCACCGTGGATGCAGAGAGCTGAGAAGCAAATCCGGTTTCATGTTATGGTGTGCACTTTCCTAGGGGAATGTAAACAAGCAGAATAAACATATTTCATTTATATGTATTTATATATTTATTTCTTTTACTTGAATGTATTTCATGTATATATAATTATACATATACATGATTTAGGTTGCCCGTGCTGAGGGAAAAAGTAGCTGGGTTAAGTGATGAGAGTGTGACCAATTGACAGAGATGGCACAGTAGGAAGGGAAGCAGGTGGTGGTGGGATCCCTGAAAGAACCTGTTAATGATGTTAGGAAATGCACTGGATGCTGTTAAGTTCATCTCTTATGAATAGATAAGTTGGCACTAAAATTCTATAATTATACTTTTTTCTACAAAAGATAGAGAAGTAGATAGATAAATGGTAGCATGGTACGGTGATGAAGAAAATATGAAGGTAGTAGAAGATGACATCTAGAAATATAAATTCAATGCATAAAGAAGATTAAATTTCATGGACAAACAAATAAATTGTAAACTGTTACGTTAAATGTACATTGTCATAACTCTCGATATAAATATTAGTGCTGTTTTGTTTCCTTTTCATTCACAAAACATCCCTGTTATTTACTCTAATGACAGTTGAAAACGTTGTGTGTTTTCAGTTGATTTTTCTCAAATTATTGTTTTTTCTTTCAGGAATGGTTCACTGTCATTGAGCATTATCACCGAACCAATGCCACCATTACTGAACTGGTGATAGGAAACGAGTATTACTTCCGAGTCTTTGCTGAGAACATGTGTGGCCTCAGTGAGGACGCGACAATGACGAAGGAGAGCGCTGTGATTGCCAAGGACGGTGAGCTGGGAGCAGGGTGACATTAGGAAACTCGGTGGACAGGGACAAGATGGATAAGACTGAAAGAAGCAGAGATGCGAGAGGGAAAACACACTGGAAAATTACAGGAACAATTATTACTGGAAAATATAGTTACAGTGTTCAAGTAAAATCTAAATTATTCAAGGGATTTTACATTACGACAACATTTTTTTTAAATGTAGGCTTTGATTCGTGTAAATTTCTGGGAAGTGGATCTATAAATGGCTAATGTAGCTGGGAAAAGAAAAAGAAGATATTTACTTCTTGGATTTCTGTTAGTTTGACTCTTGGACACCTTCAATGTAGCTACACATGAGACTCGCTGAGAAAGGAGAAGCTGAATTCTATTTCGATCCTTTCGTTTCATCATAAATCACTCTCCTTCTACAGCCCTTCCTTCTGATATTCACAGATTGAAACATTTGGAAAGGCAGCAGTCTTGTCAATATTTGGGTTAGTGTTGGATAAGCAGTCGGGCTTTCAGTCTCATGTGTGACTGGCTCTACGTTTGCACCTTTCTAGATGCATGACATGTGATATTCTCTCATGTTTTTCTGAGCTCAAGGAAGTTTTAATCATGAGTAACGTGTGCCAAAAATAATGTAGTTTCAAGCCGATTTGTGTTTTTCAACATATTTCGATACTTGTTTTTAAGGCAAAATCTACAAAAATCCAGTGTATGAAGACTTTGATTTCACAGAGGCACCCATGTTTACTCAGCCTTTGGTTAACACCTACGCTATAGCCGGTTACAATGCCACCCTGAACTGCAGCGTGAGAGGAAATCCTAAGGTACCATGTTGTCCTATCACATTAGATAAACTTAAGAATTGACCTCAAGTTGCCTCTTACATTTCCATATCCTAATGGTAAATAATTTTATATATGAACCTTCCAGCCACTATCCATGTCTTTCTGGGATGAGGGAGTGAAAGTAATAGTGTTGGTGGATAATAGGGTACACTATTCAAATGCAGTAGAAGCCAGGCATGGCAGCAGACACCTGTAATCCCAGCAACTTGGGAAGCGAAGGCAGGAGGATTGCAAGTTCAAAGCCAGCCTCAGCAACTTAAGGAGACCCTGTCTCAAAATAAAAAATAGAAAGGGGCTGGGGATGTGGCTCAGTGGTTAAGCACCCTGGGTTCAATTCCTGGTACCAAAAATAAAAAAGTAGTAGAAAAAATGTTTATATCTTTACTAAGGGTAAAGAAAAGGAAGCAATATTGATTCACCTGGAAAATTGGGTAGCAATATTGACTCATCAAGAATTCTATAACAGATTGAATAACAATTACACTGCAATGCAAGGCAAAATATAGAATATGCTTTGATACAGATGCAGAGTACTGAAAAGGGAGGGATCACTGAAGAGATTTAGAAAGATTTTAAGGTTTCATGTTGGCATTTGAAAATAATAAATTAACAAATGTTGTCTATGAAGAAATATGTCCCTAGGTGCCACTGTGGGGAAGTCCCCTAGAATTTGGAAATTGTAGCAGTAGTGTGTTTCCTGCATATGTCTTGAACACAGAAAGGGAAGTAGAGGCAGAGGTAAACTGAGCATGGGAGGAAGGTGCTGAATTGAAGTGTGCAGGGAAGGGCAAGAAGGCAGATGGAAGGCTTCACAGAGCTTAGGAGAAGGTCCAGGGCTGTTGCTGTCAGTTTGGGAGAACCAACTTGGACCTGCTACATTTTACCCTTTGGGAACCAAGCTCTAGAAAGGAATATCATGGAGGTAAGAGGGTAGAGAGTGAAAAACCAGGGTTCAGGGCACAAGCTTCAGGGAATGCTCCTATTTGAAAGGAGGAAGGAGAAAAGGACTATGCGGAAAGCTGTCCTCGCTAGGTTCTCAGCAAGACAAAATAACGTAGGAAGTGGCAAAGAGTACCTGGAGGATGTTTTCAGAGTGGAGGAGTAGACAGAGGAAGGAAGCGGAGGACGGATGCTTTCAATTACAGTTCAGAGGTCACAGGACATAGATCAACTTTGTGGGGGACTAGGTGATAACTGATCTTGCATTATCTGATTGGAGTAGATCCACTGTTACCAAACGATAATTTCAGATGTTAGAGGGGAGATGAAGTGACAAGAAAAAGTAAAAAGAATATCAGTAAAAAGAAGTGGAGAAAGTCAGATAGCTATGAGAATTTATGGGGATTTTCTCAACTATTCCCAGCAATATACACTCTCTAGGATGAGTTGACATCATAGACCTGTACATTAATTTTTTAAATTTGAAAATACTTGACACATAATGTACATATATACAATAAAGATTGTATATATTCTAAGTGTACAATGTGATGATTTGATAAACATGCATATTGTGCAATCATCACAAATTTACACATCTATCGTCATGCACACTGTACACTGGATGCCCAGAACTCATTCATCTCATAACTGAATCTTTATACCCCATAGATCAAATTGAAATGCAACTGAACCCATCTGGGAAGATTGCCCTAGAGATGTCCCCTGAACAAATCTGACTTTCTTCTTCAGAACCACCCACTTGCTTTCTTGCCAAGCACTAGTAAAATGTAATTGGAGAGATACAGTGCCCAAGTAGACATCGTTTCTTCTTGAATACACTTTCTTTCTAAGCTATGCTTTAGCGTTCTGTCACTGGCTTTGATGGTCTTTTCACACGCTACATACAGATAGGTTTTGACCTAACTTTCTTCAATCTGAACTTCAGCCCAAAATAACCTGGATGAAAAACAAAGTTGCTATTGTGGATGATCCAAGATACAGGATGTTCAGCAACCAGGGAGTCTGTACTCTGGAGATTCGCAAGCCAAGCCCCTACGATGGAGGTACCTACTGCTGCAAAGCAGTCAATGACCTGGGGACAGTGGAGATTGAATGCAAACTGGAGGTGAAAGGTATGCCATCCGAGATCTTACGTGTGGACCAAAGCTAGGGACATTGTTTAATTATGGTTCCTAACACAAAATCCAAACTGTTTGCCAAAATGCTCCTACTGGGACAGTTGTAGTGGTGGTGAGGGAAGTGGGGAGGGAATTCAGGGAGAAAAGATACTTTATATTCTGCATTGACTTTGCTTTATTTGTTAAAGGCTACTTGATTATTTAAATTGACTTTTTTATCTTTTGCTACTTCTTATTAACTAAAGGAATGTTAACTTCAGTGAAATATTAGTAGGTGTACAGCATGGTAAGAATGAACAAAATTGATGGATTGTTACTTTAGTGACATAGTCCATCTGTAAATAGAAACCTAGTGCAAAAATTCATCTAATGAACTTCAGTTAAGGAATTCATATTGTTTTTAGTTATCTGTGAAAGTTTCAATCTATATATGTTTGCTAACTTAGTGTTTAATATTACACATGGTAGAATATAGCATATAAATATTATGACCAGTGCTTTTAAAATGGCCAACTAGAGAATTTCTGCTTTAATACATTTTCATTGACATTGGTTTTAAGAAATGTGGCCACTAATATAACTGATTGAAAATAAGGTTTGATGTGGAAGGAAAGTGTTAACATAAACAGCCATCTTAGTTAATTTTCTTATTAACTGACTATAATCATTATTCTGAAGTTTTTCTTGGCAATAAAAACCTACTTTGGGACACTATGAGAACCCCTACAGAAAGTCATCATTATAGTAGGTGACATGATCCTAACGTGTTTTCTCTCATTTCTTCACTGTATTATATTGAGCCATTCTATGATAACCAATGTCTTTATTTTTCCTACCTCTTTATAATGAAAAAAGTTATTATCTAATAGCCAGAAAGATGACTTTGTAAATACCTATTTTAGAAAATCAGAGTAAGTCTGGTGTGATAGCACACACCTATAATACCAGCAACTTGGGAGGTTGAGGCAGGAGAATTGCAAGTTTGAGGCCAGCTTCAGCAACTATTGAGACTCTGTCTCAAAATAAAAATAATTTTTAAAAAGGGCTGGGAATGTGATTTAGGGGTTAAGTGTCCCTGGGTTCAATCCCTGGTAAATAAAGAAGGAAAGAAAGAAAGTCATAGTTATTGTTCTGGGTATTTGTATTTCTTTAAAAAGTTGTTTAAGTCCTAAATCTAGTATAAATATGGTAACAAGAAAATTCTTGTGTTAATTAACTTCTTTTTACAACTTTTTAAAAGCAGCATTTTTTTTCTCATATAATTTTTTTCTTTCCTCTGGTATATGGTATAGTAGATTCATAACTGAGTGATAGGAAAAAATTATTTTTCTCTCTTAAGGCATATTCATAGAAAAGCTCAAACCTTACCATTGAGATAGTCCTTACAAATGTAAGCATTATTTTTAGCTTTAAATGTTGATTAAGGTCACATTTGTAAATCATCTGGTTTCTAAACTCTTCATTTTATTAGTTTTAAGTTGTTGATACTTGGATTTCAACATCCCCTAAAAACAAGCAAAAATTTTTTAAAAAATTACCATGTATTCATGCCCTGGAAGTAACTGAATATTGTGAATGACATAAGATGATTCTTTCATAAATGGTTTAATACCTGGAGCCTTCCATAGAAGCAAATAATGTTATGCATGTGGATATAATATTCTTTTAGTAATAATATAGAATATTGTATAGAAGTTGAATTTTATATGTATTTTAACATATAAGTTCATGATAAGGTATCAACTCTGTGTATTGATAAAAGATTTTGGTCCTAACAGTAAAGCTCAGATTGGTTATCATCAGATTATTATCTGATAATAGGTAACTTGAATCAAGCTGTATAAAACAGGTAAGAACATCAACTGAGAATAAATAAATACTGGTACAAATATTCTAATTCTGCAGTGATATATCAAGGAGTAAATACCCCTGGACAACCAGTCTTCCTGGAGGGGCAGCAACAGGTTTAAAAAGTTCATATCCCACTGGATATTTCTACTTTCCGTTCCATTCCTCTTACATGAAAACGCATTTTGCATGTAAAGCTTAACTTCATAATTTGCTTTTAATTCTATTTCTTAGCAGCTCATGGCATATGGTGTTTATGCCATGAACAAGGAAGGCCAAATTATTCAAGGATATCAAATAATGTAGAAACAATAAGTTTTTTTTCAGAAAACATCACTAGACCACATGTCCCCATAAATAAAACCAGAAAGTTACATTTGAAAATGACCTCAGCTTATATAAAATGGCTATCAATCAAAACTTGGGAATCCATGGCATATATTTAATATTTTCATCTTTCAAATGTAGAAAGATATATCTGTCCTTTAAGATAGTTGACAGCATAGTTTCCTTAGATTAATGATGAAATCAGAAAACAGAACCTTCTAAATTATAGAAAAAAGTGTTCTGTACATTTTTGACTGAGGATACAAAAACACACCCAATATTTGGAAATTCTTATTTAAGATTTTCCAATTACAAATTTACCAGTAGAGTATTTGTAACTCATTGCACATTTTAGACATCTCTATGGGACCCAAATTATTTCATATGTTTATGAACTTAAAAGGAAGCAAAAATATAAGATCCACTATAAAATATATTAAGCAATAAATGAGTTCTCTTATGTATGTATAATTCAACCCATTTGGAAGAACCAATTAAGAGTTCTTTGGAGCTGGGTAAGCAACCTGAAACTTGTAGACTTATGCCTAAATTTATAATATATGTTTTCTGAATCTCCAGAAGTAGTGTTAGCTTTGAAAAGAGGAAGAATTTAGTTTTTTTTTTAAGTTTTGTGGTTATGCTTATAGTTGCTTTGTGTCCCATGTTTAAGCCTTGCATTTATTTATAAAAGTTATATATGATCAGTTCAGGGTAGAATATTATAAAATATACTAGTCTAATATTTATACTTGATAATTTTGCCTTTTGGAATTTCAACATATATATATGAACACTAACATTTTGTACATTATATATGTTTTTCTTTTGTTGAAAAACACAATATATATATGTTGTAGGGCTTTTTGGGTTTTGGGGGTTTTTTGTAAGCTAATGGTTTGGAAGCTTTTACCATAAATATTCACTGTACTATAGATTGGCTTTGCCACTTACCTGGCAAAGTTGTTGTGCATATTAATAATATTTTTACATATTAATGATCCTTTTGAAGTGACTGGATCCTCACCCTTCCTTCCATGTGCTTCTATTTTCCCACATCTTTTACATGACTAAGGATTAATGAAATCAACTCATCATAATTGTGACCATAATTTCATCCAACAAGTACTCAACTTGGGTGTTAGCAGTTTATTAATGCTTATGACTTCTCTCTCTCTCTCTCTTTCTCTCTTTCCCTTAGTTGTAGCACAGTAAGGATGTTTGAATGTATATTGCCACCTAAGGTAAGCTTTCATATGGTTCTGGCATATGAAGCTTATGACTATCATAAGCCATACCAAGTCTGTGGAGTATGGCATGATTTTCATTACGTAATCCAATGAAAATAGACTCTTAAAAATTGCTAACTTTGTAGTTTTAATTTGTATTCCAGTATCTTGAAATTAATATCTAGTACTTACTCATCACAACAATCTCCTGGTGACATGAAGCAAATATTGAATGTGGTAGAGCATGAATCAGAGCATCTAATGTAGATGGAAATGAATGATACCCACGCATTCTGCACTCTTTGCATCAAGGAATGGACATGTACATAAGTGGCATCATTTCTACCAATATGTGACTTGAGCTGTTTTTTTTTTAAAGGAGAATGATTTTCTCAAATTTGCATTAAAGAATTTTTAAGAATGTTCAAATAGCATGCTGTTTTTGTCTGGACATGAATTTATTAGCAATTAGTGAAGCATTTCATTAAAGGACCATGCAGTTTTGTGGTTTCATGGGCTCTCGTTTGAATGATGTGTTTATTTTTTTAATATAATTCAGAAACTTGGAAGGTAGGTATGAAATATTAGGCATTCCTCTCGCCTTCAGAAGGCTTTGGACCAGTCTTAACTGTTTTCAACCAAATAGTTCTGATTTTTGCACATTGGGCAGTTTATAAGTGGCCAAAAGTTAAAGTTTTTTCTTCTATAATATGCTTTAATCAGAATTTTTTGTGCATAATCAAAAGGAACATTAACAAACTGGAAACAGATCTTCCCACTGACCCATAACACCATATGCATTTATTTTGCCATTCAGACTTTTCAGTCTTCTGTAGAGGAACCAGAAAACCACTCTAAGAGCAATAAGCATTTTGGACCATTTAGGAATTTAAACTAAGATTGAACAATAGAAGGGGGAGCAAACTGCTATGGGTGGGCTGGGAACTTGCTTGTTTGTCCAGATGCCAAGTGCTTTAAATTCTAAATGTACTAAAATCAGGAAAATATTTCCAAGCAGGGAATGAATGAATCTTTGTAGTAAGAGGGACATAATTAGTCACATTTCCAGGCAGCTAGTCCACTAATATTATTTCAGCGATTTCTCATGTAGATGGTTTTGACTTTTCCCTTCTCCCTTTCGTCCTCTCTAGGTGGGCTGTCCTTCTGCAGGCTCCTCTTGCAAGGTGTGCCTCCAAACATAATTGACTCATATTTGCGAGACTTACATTCAAGTAATCCTGAGGAATATTGAGGGCTTGGCATTGACTCTTTGAACTCTGCTGCTTTGAAATCTGGTTGAAAAGAAAAAGCATTTTCTGGTTTTCCACCCAACTCCCAAGTGTGGTCATTTTCTTTCCTCTGAATGTTGAAGAGGAAAAATAAATAATGTTTGCACATTACTTAATTAAAAATTGCAAACAAAATCTCATTGGCATTCAACACTTTGTTATTCTTTGTACTTGTGTACTGTATTTTACAAAAAAGCAAAGTATAGATAAGCAAAAGCGTTTTTTTGTTTGTTTGCTTAAATGGGTAGGTTGTAAACGGTCCCTCTCCCCGAGTAAAAATGCAATACACCATAATAGAATCTTGAACACCCATCTTGCTCTTGATTTTTTTCTAAACAAATTAGAGTTGTTTATTTAACACAGGCCTGCTTAACACAAAAATCTATGCCCTTTTTCCTCCATTTGAATTCAGTAAAAGATTTCTTAAAATTTACCTTTCAGACAAATTTTCTCAGTGGAAAGGAAAATGTTTTCAGTAAATAGTATAACAAACCTCAAGTGTTCATGGTGAAATGTCACAGTATTCATTTATATGTTTGGCATTATGTTCTCAGACACAGAACTGAGGACAAAAGTCTGAGAGCAAGGATGGTACCAAACTTGGGTCCAACCCCCATGATGTCTCTGGCAGGGCACCCTGGCCAGATCTGCCAGATCTCCTTTCAAAACAGCTAGTCCTTGTGATAGCTGTTGCAACCTTCAGAGAAGTTACAGATTCAGGGTTTGCTGATGGTATCTCTTTGATTTGAAGAAACCTCTTTTAAAATCTAGCAATGGAGAAACGTTGGTACTAATCCATAATCTTTCAGCACCTTCCTTCGCTCTTTCTGATACTACAGTTTCAGATAAGGGAGTAGAACAGCAGTGTAAGGTCTCACACCAGTATTGCTTTATCTTCACTTCCTCTTTCTTCCTTGTTGCTAGAGGAAAAATAGAAGCTAAATAGATAGTCGCTCGCAGTTGCTTCCATAGCATCATGGGAAGACATCTTAAAATATCTGTGCTGCTTCCTTTCCAGATCAGACGTGGGAAGTGGTGATGGTGGTCATGGATCTGGGTGATAACAGGCTCATAAAGGGAAGGGTGGATCATCCAAGTAGTTGCAGAACATTTGAGAACAGCAAGACAAAACTAGTTTGTGTCCAAACTATGGTGGCTCCCTCTTTTTCCATTCTGATTGGTTGGTGATCTTGCCTTTCTGGTTGTTAGGAATATGAGCTAGTACCCCTGCTCCTATGCTCCCAACAACTCCAAACTACATTCAACCGTTGGTACCAGGATTCCCTATGGATACCAAATGTTCATTTCTCTTATGTTCACTATGATAGTATTTGTACATAGTCTACATAAGCCTCCTGCACACTTCAAATCATCTCAATTACTTATAATATCAAGTATGTGTAAATGCTTTGTTTTTTTTTTTCTTAAAGAGAGAAAGACAGTGAGAGTGAGAGAAAGAAACAATTTTTACTTTAGTTTTTCATGCAGATTTCGTTGCTCCGAGACTTCGTTGTGTACGAGGTGCTGGGTTTTGAACTCGCATACTTGCGCATGCTGGGCAAGAGCTGTAACGACTGAGCCACTGCTCCAGCCCTGTAAATGCTGTTTTAATAGTTATTGCACTGTATTATTAAGGGATTAATGACAACAAAAAAAGTTGCTCATGTTCAATGCAAATACATTTCCCCCCCAACTATTTTCCATCTGTGGTTGGTTGAATCCTTGTACGCAGA
>PVKS010040241.1:0-16745 GCA_004027875.1 Aplodontia rufa | reverse complement strand
TGTATATCTCCCTCCTGGTGCCCAGCACAGTGCTTCACACCAAAGAAAAGTCTTGGAAGTCTGTCTTGTAGGAAGGAATTTCTTTGATTCCTTAATTAAGGAATTTCTTTGATTCCTCAATTAGATGATTCCTGTAGTTGTGGTTCTGATCTGGGGGAAAAAGTTTGGACAACTTGAGTTCTGGGAGGGCTTCCTGTAAGAGGTGGCATAATGTTACTTAATAATCATGACCATGTGTTGAACATTTATCATGTGCCAGTTACTCTGCTACACATACATTAGAGATGCCATTTCTTGTCTGTCATCCTTTTGGGGAAGGGGACCCACTCTATTTACAGCTACTGTCAAATGGTCAAGCAAGGAGTAATTATGTACTACCTCTTCCCTCTCCTAATTTAGGGTACAACAACTGACCCAAGGCCAGTCCCACAACCTGTGAGTTGTATGGTCCAGCTTTAGTAGATGAGGTGGGCCAATCAGATTGCTCTCTTGGGAATGTGAAATAAGAGATCCAAAGGGGAGTTGCCAGTTAGTTGTGGGGAGCTAAGCTGACGGGTCCAGTACACCAGGATGCTGGTTGGTGTGGGGCATTATGGACCAGGTCAAGTGCTTGTTGCAATTCTAGGGGAGTAGTTAAGGGTAGTAGGCTGAGCAAGGAGTATGGGGCAGATGTACAGAGAGAAGCAGACATGCAGTATAGATGTTATATTAAGTTAAATATAGTTATATTAACGACAAAGCTCTAGACAGAGGTCCATGGCTCATCCAGAAATTTCTTGGAGCTCCAGGCATAATGATTCTGTCTGTACTTGACTTCCTGTTCCTTGGATTTATGATACGTGATCTAGCTTCAATTGGTTTCTGCTCCTTGCATCCAAAAGAGCCCTAACCAAAACAGTCCTTTACATAGATTTAATTTAATTTCCACTTTCGTCCTCTGAGGTGAGTGTACTTTTCCTCATTTTACAAATGAAGAAACTGAGGCTTAGTGAGATTAACTTGACTAAGTGATGAAGCAAATCTATCTGATTCTCTTAATCTCTTTTTAAAGCATTAATAGATTATCATTTTAAAAACGACCACAAGCTTCATTTTGAAAAAGATAAAAGAAAGTTAATTCAGACATGACCTGATGTGATCTGTCAGTAAGTTCCTCTGACTCTTCCCTTCATTTTCTAAGTTCCAGCTACACTGGCCTCTGTTTCTCGAATACACCAAAGTTGTCCTTATCCTTGGTCCTTTGCACTGAGTGTTCCTTATCTTTGGAATGCTTTTCCCCTTGATTTTCCGTGTCCAGATCCTTCAGGTCATTTGGGTCTCAGCTCAATTGTCACCTCCTCAGAGAGGCCTTTGCCCAACAACACAATATGAAATCGCTCACTGGACTTGTTCCCCCACTTCTCTCTGCCATATCACCCAATTTTTTTCTTTTCTTCATAGACCTTATCACTGTGTGAAATTGTATTATTCATTTATGTAATTGTTTATTGTCTGGCTCCCCTTTGAATATGAGAGCAGAGGCCTCACTTGTACCCCTAGAACCTAAGACAGTGCTGTTGCATAATGGAAGTTAAATATTTGTTGAATGAATGAATGAATGTATAAACTAAAAAAGAAGTTTTCATTCAACTTGTTCTCTCCCAATATCAATTGCCAAAGAAGTGAACTGTTAACACTCTTTTCTACATATTCCCACACATCTCTTATACATATACAAACAAGCATGTCTTTCTATATAAAGATAAATATGAATGTATGCTTTTTTGACACCAATGGTAACTTACAACTTGTTTTTTCCACACAATTCCTAACAGTTTATTGTTAACATCTTTCTGTGTCAGTACGTGTATATGTATAGACCTTATTAAAAATAAAGCAAAGCAAACATATAGTATTGCATTGTATATAAGATGTATCAGAACTTATGTAATCAGGCTCCTCTTAATGGCTATTATTTCCCCCAATTTTCATTGTTACAAGAAGTAATGTTAAAATAATTTTTCATCATATATGTAATATTCTCATCATATATATGTATTTGGACATTCTCCATACCCACTTGTCACCCTTTGTCTTTGCTTGTCATGTATGCAAAGATTAATCTTGTTTGAACTTATATGATCAGATTTGCCAATCATTTCCTTTATGGCCTCTGAGTTTCATTTTATGCTTTACAAAGACCTTCCTCATTCCAAAATTATATATTAAAAAGGATTCATCCATGTTTTCTGCTGGAACTTTCATGGTTTCAGTTTTACAGTTAAATTTTTGATCTATATGGAATTCATTTTGGGATAGAGTTTAGGACAGGGATCTTGTGTCTTTTCCTTTCAAATAACTAGGTAGGTCTGTTGTCTCATTAATGCCTACTCAATAACAATTTTTGACCTATTGAGTTGAAATGTCATGTGTTTATTTCTTCACTTTCTGTTCTATTCCCTTTGATCAGAATGTCTATGCCTGTGCCAGTGCTGCCCTGTTTTAATTAATGTAACTTTATAATATATTTTCATATCTGATGGGGCTAAAAAGATTTTTCATCTTTTTCAGAAAGTTTCTATGTATTCTCATATATTTATTCTACTAGGTGAACCTTAGCATAATTGTAAAATAATCTATTGTTTTGATAGGGATTTAACTGAATTTATAGGTTCACTTATAGAAAATTGTTGTCTTTAAAATACTGAGTCTTCCTATTATAGATTAAGGTTTGACTTTCTAGTTATTTAAGTCTTTTAGACTCAGTAGAATTTTAAAGTTTTCTTTTTATATGCTCTGAATATTTTCTATTAATTTTATTCCTGTTTTGGCTTGCTATTGTGAAGGAAATTTTTCCCCTTATCTTTTTGAACTGGTTATGACAAAGCAATTACTAACACTTCATTAAATATTATTATTGTTTCTAATAGATTTTCAAAGTTTCCCTCAGGTTTTCAAATTATATATCCATGCCATTAACAAATAGAAATTATTTTGCACCTAGGTATACAAAGTTTATGCCTCATTTAATTCTTTTGTCTATTATGTAATGCCTTCAGAATAGTAATAGTGGTGATAATAGAGATTTACACGTTTTCCTTTACTTTAATGGAAATTCTCACTTTCCATTATTCAGCATGATATCGACTTTTGATTAACAACAAACATGTAGTATAAAAATTATTTCAAGGAAGTATTCTTTCCTGGATAACTAAATCAGTAATACATGTTGAGTTTTCTTGAGTTCATCTTTAGGGCACCTATGAGATAATCATGTGGAATTTCTCACTTGGCTTATGAATTGTGAAATAAATAAATATATCTCCTAATATTGAATAACTTTCACTGTTATAATGGTCCTCACTTTTTAATTCTTATTCATTACTGGATTCTATTAATATTTTATTTATTTTGTATCAATATTTCTAAGTGAGCTTGTTCTGTGGTTTGATTTTATGTGAGTTTTTTTGGGAATCCAGGCATTTCCTAAATTGTTTTATGAAGTCCTTGACCATTGAATGACTGAAAATGTGTGATGAGGGGTTGGTTTCAGTGAATGCCAATCACCCACTCTTCATGCCTTCCATGCTTCCTTGCTGCATTTGATATGTTTGAGAGATTTTATATACTCTTTAGATATCTATGGAAATAAACACCATTAATTTTATTTTATTTTTTTGTTTTTTGTTTTTTGGCGGGGCATTCACAGGTTCTTTAACACCATTAATTTTAAATGTGGAGAAAATAGCACAGAGTGCTTAATCCAAGTTGACCATTTGACAAACTGCAGTGTAATTTACTAGGAAATAATAAATAATGGCCATTCTGTGATTTTACTTTTTCTTAAAAATCAAGTTATTTTATAAAAGTAAGGATTAAGAGATTAATACAGCAATAAAGATGCATAATAAAAACCATTGTCTATTTTACCAATCCATGTATCCTATTCCTCCCTCCAGTGTCAACAATTGTAATTGTAGCTGTTTCCCATTATATTATGACCATATTTTTATGTAATGTGCTTATATTGCTATTTGTTTTTAAATTAATAAATTTTGTATTTTAGAGAAGTTTGAATGTTTTTAGAAAAACCAAATGTGAAACACAGAGTTCCCATATGACCTCCTACAGTTTCTCCTATTATTAACATCTTGCATTAGTGTGGCATATTTGTTACAATTATAAGCTGATATTTATTCACTAATTTTAATTGAAGTCCATAGTTTACATTAGGGTTCAGTCTTTGTGTTGTATATTCTGTGGATTTTGACAAAGGTATAATGACATGTATCTACCATTACAGCGTCATACAAAACAGTTTCACCGCCCCCAAATCTGTTGTGATTCGCATATTCATTATTTTCTCTGTCCCCTAGAAATGCAACAACTGATTATTTTACTGTCTCCAAAGTTTTGCCATTTCCTGAATGTCATATAGTTGTTAGCTGTTGGCTGCTTTCACTTAGCAACGTGCGTTTAAGATTCATCCATATCTTTTTTGGTTTGAGAGCTCATTTCGTTGTATTGATATATAACATTCTGTTCTATGGGTGTACCAGAATTTGTTTATCTCTTCATGTATTGAAGGACATCTTGGTTGCTTCCAAGGTTTAGCAATTATGAATAGAGCCTCTATAAATATTACTGTGCAGATTTTTGCATAAACAGAAGTTTCAGCTCTTTTCAGTAAATACCAAGGAGTGCAATTGCTGGATCATATGGTAAGAGTATGTTTAGTTTTGCAAAAAACTGCAAACTCTTCCAAAATGGCTGTTCCATTTTGCATTCCTACCAGTAATGACTGAGAGTTTTGTTGTTCTATGTCTTCACCAGCATTTGCTGTACCCAGTATTTTGGATTTTGGCCATTGTAACAGATGTGTAGTGGTATCTCATTGTCATTTGAATTTGTAATTCCCTAATGAAATAAGTGAAATAAACCAGACATTCTCTCTCATATGGAAGCTAACAGAAGTAGATTTGAATGTAGAATGGTGATTACTAGATGCAAGGATGTGAGGGAGGAGAAATAAGAGGAAGATGGATAAGAGGTACTGAAACACAGACAGAAGTTTGCCATCTGTACATCTTCTTTGAATAGGTTTTTTCAGGTATTTTTTCTATTTTTAAGATTGAGTTGTTCATTTTCTTATACTCAAGCACTGAGTTTTTTATTTATTATGAATAAAAGTCCTTTATCAAATATGCCTTTTGCAAATATTTTTCTTAGTCCATGGTTTGTCATTTCATTTTCATGACAGTATCTTCCAGAGCAGAATTTTTTAGTTTTAATGAACTCTAACTTGTCAATCATTTCTTTCATGTATCATGAAAGTCATTGACTTTGGTGTTGTATCTAGAAAGTCATTGACGTACCCAAGTTCACTGAAATTTTCTGTTATATTATCTTCTAGAAGTTTTATAGTTTTATATTTAGGTTTATTATCTATTTTAATTTTTAATTTAAATTTTAATCTTTCATGAACATATTTTGTATATTTGTGGGGTAAAGTATGATATTTCAACACATGCACATGACATGCATTTATTAAGTCAGGATGAATTTCCTTAATGTTCTCTTTAAGTTTGGAATTTTCAAGCTCCCCTCTTCTAGTTCTTTACAAAATATGTAATAAATATGTTGTTGTAAACTATAGTCATCTCACTGTACTGTAGACTACCAAAACATACTTCTTTTGCTTAACTGTATTTCAGTACCCGTTATCCAATTTCCCTTTACCTTCTCCTCTACATACCAGCCTCTAGTAACCACTATTCTACATTCAAATTGACTTCTTTTAGGTTCCACATATGAGAGAGAATATGCAATACTTGTCTTTCTGTGTCCAGTTCCTTGTTTTTGCTGCTGATGACAAGATTTCATTCTGCTTCACAGGTGAATAATGTTCCATTGTATTTATATGCCATATTGTCTTTATCCATTTATCTATTGATAGGCCCAAAGTTGATTCCGTGTCTTTACTTTGTGAATAGTGCCACGATAAAAATGAATGTGCAGGTATCCATATATGGAAGACTGAAACTCAACTCCTATCTCTCACCCTGTACAAAAAGCAACTTAAAATGGATTAAAGACCTAAGTGCAAGACCTGAAACTATGAAACTGCTAGAAGGAAGCATAGGGAAAACACTTCCCAAGACACTGCCAAAATTCAAAAGTAAGTAAATCTTTTGAATATATCCCCAAAAGCATGGGAAACAAAAGCAAAAAGAGACTAGTGGGGTTATGTCTAATTTAAAAGCTTTTGCGTAGCAAAGAAAACTCTCAATACAATGAAGGACAAATTTCAGAATGGGAGAAAATATTTGCCAACTCTATCTGGCAAAATATTCATATTCAGAAATATAAAGAACTTTTAAAGAGAGAGGGACAGTGGGAGAGAGAGAGAAAGAGCGAATCAAATTTATTTAGTTTTCATGTGGCTTTCGTTGCTCAGATACTTCATTGTGTACGTGGTGCTGGAGTTTGAACCCGTGTACTTGCACATGCCAGGCAAGTGCTGTAACCACTGAGCCACTGCTCCAGCCCCAGGAACTAAAAACTTTAACAACACAACAACAAGAAGAAGTAATCCGATTAAAAATGGGCAAATGTTCTGAATAGACATTTCTGAAAAGAAGAAATAGAAATGGTGAAGAAATATATGGAAAAGGTTCAGTTCTCATGGACCATCAGGGAAATGCATGTGAAAACCACAATGAGATACCATCTCACCCCAGTGAGAACAACAGATACTGGTGAGGACACAAGAAAGGTGGAATATATACATTGTTGGTGAGAATGTAAATTAGAATGAGCATTATGGGGAATTGTATGGGAGTTCCTCAAAAAACTAAAAATAGATCTACCCTAGGATCCTGCTATGTCACTTCTAGATATATATCTAAAGGAAATATTTTGAGTTGATTTTTGTGAAAGGTGGAAGGTCTATGTCTAAATTCATTTTTTTTCATATGATATCCTATTGTTTCAGGGCAATATTTGCTTCATTATATCGCCTTTACTCCTTTGTATTGAGACTATTTTTAAATTACACTAATTGTTGATATATCATTTCACTATTTTTTCTGGGTTCTCACACATGTGGGGCAAGTGTGATACTGCTGAGCTGATGCTCCAGCCCCCTTTACTTGCATTTATGTTTGTTACTTGAATGCTTTTAAAACATTTCATTTTGATGTATCCATAGTTATTCTAAAATTTCAATTGACATAAAATAATTATACACATATGTTGGATACAATGTAATGTTTTGATACATGTATATGTTATGTATTGATCAAATAAGGGTAATTAGCATATGTTTCTTGATAAGCATATTATTTCTATGGTGAGAACATTCAAAGTTCTTTCACTTAGCTATTGTGAAATATACAATGTATTATTGTTAAATTATAGTCACCCCACTGTGTAATAGAACACAAGAATTTATTGAGACTATCTAACACTACATTGCATGCATTGACCAGCTTCTCTCCTTTCACCCTCCCAAGCCTCTGATAGCCAGTGTTTTACTCTTGACTTCCATGAGATCGATTGTTTTAGATTCCACATGAGTGAGACCATTTGGTATTTATCTTTCTTTACCTGGTTTACTGCGCTTAACATGATGTCCTCCCCTCACTTATATTGTTGCAGATGACAGGATTTCATCCTTTTTATGGTGAAATAGTGTTCCATTGTGTGTACATATCACATTTTCTTTATGCATTCATCAATTGCAGGACATTTAGATTAATTCTACATCTTGCCTATTGTGCATAGTGCTACAATAGACATGGCAGGGCAGATGTCTCTTTGACATACTGATTTCCTTTCTTTGAATATATAGTCAGTAGTGGGATTGCTGGAATTTTTTTGCAGGAGGAGGATTGCTGGATTGGATAATACTTCTAGTTTTAATTTTCTGAGGAATCTCCACACCCTTTTCCATAGTGGCTGTGATGATTTACATTCCAATGAACAATGTATAAAAGTCCCCTCTCTTCATATCCTTGTCAGCATTCGTTGTTTTTTGTCTTTTTGATAATAGCCATTCTAACTGGGATAATATGATATTGCATTGTGGTTTTGATTTCTATTTCCCTGGTGGTTAATGGTGTTGAACATTTTGCATATTTCCATTGGCCATTTGTATATCTTCTTTTGAAAAAGATTTATTCAGGTTTTCTTGCTATTGGATCCATTTGAATTCCTTACTTTTTCTGGATATCTATCTCTTGTCAGATATATTGTTTGCAAATATTTTTTTCCAATTCTATAGGTTATCTCTTTACTTTGTTGATTGTTTCCTTTGCAGTGCAGAAGCTTTTTAGTTTGGTATAATTTCATTAGACTGTTTGTATTTTTATTGAGTGTTATTTTTAAGGTATCCTTTAAAATCCTTGCCCATATTAATGCCATGTGGCATTTATTGTGTTTTTTCCCTAGTAGTTTCATAGTTTTGGAATTTATATTTAAGTCTTTAATCAATTTTGAGTTGATTTTTATGTGTGGTGAAAAATAAGGCTCTAGTTTCATTCTTCTGCATGTGGATATCTAGTTTATCTAGCACCATTTATTGAAGAGATTATCCTTTCCTCATTGCATATTCTTGGTAACTTTTTAACAAATCAGTTGATTATAAATGTGTGGGTTTATTTCTGGATTTTCTCTTCTGTTCCATTGGTCTGTGTGTCTATTTTTATTCTGGTGCCATGCTGTTTTAGCTTTTAAAGTTGTTGCTCTAAAAAGAGCAAAGCTGGAGGCATCACTATTATTGATTCCAAAACATATTACAGAACCATAGTAACCAAACTAGCATAGCATGGTGTTGGTATATAATCAGATACATAGACCAATGGAATAGAATGGAGAATCTACAAATAAATCTTTGCACCTACAGTTAACTGATTCTCAACAATGGTGCCAAAAACATTCACTGGAAAATGGTCAGCCTCTTTAACAAAGAGTGCTGAGAAAACTGTATCTCCACATCCAGAAGACTGAAACTTGACCCCTGTCTCTTACCCTACACAAAAATCAACTCAAAATGGATGAAAGACCTTAATGTGAGACATGAAACTCTGCAACTACTAGAAGAAAACATAGGGGAAACACCTTAAGATATTGGTAGAAAAGATTATGGTAGCAGAGGAAGGCAAGGCTTCCAGTTCAAGATCCCCCACTTTGTGTGTCCTGAACCCCCCTGAGCTTTTACATTCTGTGACACAGCTGAGCATGTATAATGGAGTCCTGGAGACCCCATGTAGTCAGGCATAAGTTTCTTTTCTTTTTTTTTTAAAGAGAGATGGACAGTGAGAGAGACAGAGAAAGGAAGAAACAACTTTATTTAGTTTTTCACATGGCCTTTGTTGCTCTAACACTTAGTTGTGTACGTGGTGCTGGGGTTTGAACCTGGATCCTCCTGCTTGCCAGGCAAGTGCCGAAACCACTGAGCCACTGCTCCAGCCCCAGGCATAAGTTTCTTTACCCTATTTTCAAAAAATAAAATAAAATAAAAAGGACTGTGGATGTGGCACAATTGTTAATTGTCCTTGCATTCAATCCCCAGTACCATCACAACAACAAAAGAGTGAATAAGATTTTATTTCTCAAAAGCATCCTAAGAAGGATAATCAGCGTTATCACAAACAAGAATTTGTTTAAGGAGGAGGTATTCTGTCCCCAGAATAAATAATACCCCCTTTAAGAGAGAATAAAACCTGTCATTTTTATCCTCAAAAAAGAATCTCATTTGTACTCGGAAGATGAACAATCTTAGCACAACAATCTTAGCCTTTCCACTGTAGTAAATCTCAAAATTAAAGGCATCTGATTTTAAATAAAAAAAAGATATTGGTAGAGCAATGATTTTCTGGCTAGGTCTCCAAAAGCACAGGAAACAAAAGCAAATATTAATAAATGGGGTTGCATTCAACTAAAAAACTTCTGCACAGCAAAGGAAACAATTAACATAATGAAGAGACAGCCCACAGAATGGGAGACAATATCAGCCACCTATTCCGCTGACAGAAGGTCAATATCTAGAACATGTAAATAACTCAAACTTAACAAAAAAGTATTCCAGTTAAAAGATGAACAAATAATGTGAATAGACGCTTCTCAGAAGAAGCCCAAATGGCCAATAAATATATGAAAAAATGCTCAATATCTTTAGCCATCAGGGAAATGCAAATCAAAACTGCACTGAAATGCCATCTCACCCCAGTTAGAATGGCTGTTATAAAAACACTAACAACAAATGCTGGTGAGGACATGGAATAAAAGGAACTCGCATACACTGTTGGTGTGAATGTAAATGAGTATAACCATTATGGTGGGGACAGCTAGGAGTGCCTTGTTACTACCGTGAGTTTGGAAATCTATGTTCATTGGTATTTTGGGGCTTCTCCAGTGTATATTCAAGAGATACAGTAGGCAAAAAGTAAATCCCTGCTATGCCATTCCTTGAGACTTGAGATCCCTAGACAGTCTACCAATTTTCCTCCAAGTAGCAGTCTTATGTTTGTTTTATGTATTATGTCTAGGGTTTATAGTTAGATTTAGTTGGAAGACTAAACAGAAGTGAATCCACTCTATCTGGTCTGGAAATAGAAGTGCCTATATATTTTTTAAAACACAATATATTATTCATTTATTTATTTTTATGTAGTGTTAAGGATCAAACCCAGCACTTCACATGTGCTAGGCAAACACTCTGCCACTGATCTTCAACCCAAGCCCTAAGTGCTCAGATTTTTATTTGGGTTATTTGTGCTTTTCTTATTCTGTAAACAATTCATTGGATTTTAGTATATTCCCAGAGTGTGCAACCATCATCACTACCTAAGTACAGAGCATTTTCATCATCCTAGACACAACCCTATACACATTAACAGTCACTGTTTTCCCCTAGTAACTGCTAGTGTTCTTTCTGTTTTTTCTGATTTCTCTATTATGGACATTTAATATACATGTCATATAGTGTCATATAACTAATGAACTTTTATGTCTGCCTTCTTTTAGCATTTCCAGGTTCAACCACACTGTATCGTGTACTCCATTCCTTTTAATATCTAAATAAATTCCACTGTATGGACATATCATATTTTGTTGACCTAGTCATCAGTTGATGAACATTTCAGTCCACTTTTTGGCTATTATGAATAAGACTTCCATGAATATGTATATGTATTTTTTAGAGAGAGAGAGAGAAAGAGAAATTTTATTTTTTCATCTACTTTTTTGTTTTTCCTCCACTTATTTGTGTACATGGTACTGGGAATTGAACTGGGTCTTCACATATGCCAGGCAACCACTCTACTGCTGAGCCACCTCTCCAGCCCTTAAGTATTTGTTTTAATACTTGTTTTCATTTTTTAACTATATATCTAGGATTGGAGCTACTTGGTCTTATGGTAAATTTTTTTGGCAACTCACAAACTTTTTCAAAGTGGCTGCACCATTTTACACTCCCACCAGCTGTGTATATTGTAATTTCTCATATCCTCAACAATATTGGTTAATGTTTGTCATTTCACTAGCTATCCTAGTGAAAGTGTATCTTAAAGAGATTTTATTTTAATCTCCCTGATGTCTAATGATGTAGAGTATCTTTTCATATGCCTGTAGGCCCTTTGGATATCTTCTTTAATGAAAATGTCTATTGAAATCCTTTGTACTTTTTAAAATTGTTTGATATTTTTAAAATTTTTCTGTTTTATGTATTTCATGCATGAATTTCTAATATATATTATTGTCAAATATTTCTCCAATTTTTTGTATTGTATTTTCACTTTCGTACTGGGAACTGAACTCAGGGGCACTTTACCACTGAGGTACATCCCCAGGCCTGTTTATATTTTGAGACAGGGTCTTGGTAAGTTGCTAAGACTGGTCTCACACTTGTGATCCTCCTGCTTCAGCTTCTCACATTGCTAGGATTACAGGCATATGCCACCATGCCTGGCTTTAAAGTTTTTTTCCACTCTTGCAGTACTGGGAATTGAACCCAGGACCTTGTGCTTGTTAGGTAAGCACTCTACCATTGAGCCACATTCCCAGCCCCACTTTCTTGATGGTGTCTTTTGAATCACAAACATTTAATTCAATTAATTACCTAATTAATTTTTTGAAATGGGGCCTCGATATGTTGCCCAGACTGGTCTCAAACTTGCTGTCCTCTTGCCTCAGCCTTCTGAGTAGCTGGAATTAAAGGTGTATGCCATTGTGCCTGGCTTCAATCATGAACATTTTAAGTTATGATGAAGTCCAATAAATTTACCTTTTTATTGGTCATTTTTGCAATTGGTATTGTATCTAAAAAAACATTGCCTAATTAAAGGTCATGAAGATTTTTGCCAATATTTTCTTCTGGGAGTTTTGGTTCTTGCATTTAAGTCTTTGATCAATTTTGAGTTAATTTTTATGTATGATATGAAATAGAGATACAACTTCATCCTTTGTGTGTAGATATCCAATCAGCCCAACATAATTTGTTATAAACACCATTCTTTTCTATTGTATTGTCTTGGAACCCTTGTTGAAAACCAATTGATCATAAATATGTAGGTTAGTTTCTGGACATGTAATTTTTTTTTCCTGCAGTACTAGGGATTGAACTCAGAGGCGCTCTATCACTGAGCTACATCTCCAGCCTTTTTTTTTTTTTGGAGACAGGATCTCCCTAAATTGCTGAGGTTAGCCTGAGACTTTGTGATCCTCTTGCAGCAATCTCCTAAGTTGTTTGGGTTATAGGCATATGCCACTATGCCCAGTATTGGACTCATAATTTTTTATTTATTTTTATTTTTTATTTTCACCCTACATTTTTATTGGTGCATTATAGCTATACATACTGATGAGATTTATTGTTACATATTTGAACATGCACACAATAGACAATATAATTTGGCCAATATCACTCTGGATTCATAATTTTGTTCCATTTGAACTATAAGCTGATTATTATGCTCGTAACACACTGTGTTAATTACTGTACACGATTAATAAAGTTTTAAAATTTGGAAGTATTAGTTCCCTAACATTAATCTTCTCTTTCAAGGTTATCTTGCTTATTCCGGGTCCCTTTTATTTCCATGTAAATTTTAAGGTTAGTTTGTGGATCTCTACAAAAAATGTAGTTAAGATTTTTGATAAACATTTCAGTGAATCTGCAGGTTAGTTTGGGAACTATACTTGTATTTCTTGATTTAACAATTTTAGGTTTTATGATAAATAAGAGCTGGTATATTCTTTTTCTCCACTATTTATATTTCTCCCATCCCTTGAAAAGACTTGTATCTTGACTTTTCATTGAGTCAATAACTTGTATTTTCATTTTTGTTCTTTTTTTAAGAGAGAGAGGGACAGAGAGAGGAGAGGGAATTAGTTTGTACTTATTTTTCCATCTGGCCTTTGTTTCTCTGACACTTAGTTGTGTACATGGTGCTGGGGTTTGAACCTGGGTCTTTGTGCATGCCAGGCAAGTGCTTTAACTTCTGAGCCACCACTGCAGCCCTGTGTTTTCATTTTTATAAGTGTAAATAATGTTTATTACCAAGTTGTGTAGTGTAGTATCACTATTCCCTTCTTGTAGAGCTTTTTCCTGTCACTTAAAATTATCCATTTTTTCTATTTACCTAGTTAGTTTTCTGTGTGCCTATCCTTGAGTTTTACCCTAAATGCTCTAAAATCTATGCCAAATGTCTACAAATATTTCTATATACTTAAACACATAAGTTACTTTTTCATTAGAGTCCACTCCTAAAGTTGTCTGTCCTACTGTTCCAGTTTGACTAGTCACTCACTGTTATTCTGGAAATTCTTTTTATACTTCTTTATTGGTCCCCCCTTTTTTCCCTGCACCCAGTTTCTTCCTTTTTTCTTTTTTCTCTCTCTTTCTTTTTTTATACCAGGGATTGAACCCAGGGGTGCTTAACCACTGAGCCAAATCCCCAGCCCCTTTTATTTTTTAATTTTTAGACAGGGTCTCACTAAGTTACTCAGAGCCTCTGAAGTTGCTGAGGCAGACCTCAAACTTGTGATCCTCCTGCCTCAGCTTCCTGAGTTGCTGAGATTACAGGTGTGTACCACCGTGCCCTGGCTTCTTCCTCATATTTGGTGTATGTCTTTATTTTCATGGAGTACAAGATTCAGTATCTTCCTAAGAAGGAGAATATGGTAGGCAGAATAATGGCCCCCCCAAAGTTGTTCATGTCCTAATCTCAGGAATCTGTGAATTTGTTACCTTACATTGCAAAGGGATTCTGTAGATGTGAATAAGTTAAGGATCTTGAGATGGAGAGATAAACCTGGATTATACATGTGGACCCTGTGTACTCACAAGTGTTTGTATAAGAGGGAGTCAGTAGGTTAGAGAGGAGAGAAGATGCTATGCTACTGGCTTTGAAGATGGATGAAGAGGACATAAGCCATGCAATGTAGGCAATCTCTGTAAGCTACAAAGGCAAGGAAACAAATTCTGCCTTAGAAGCACCAGAAGGAACACAGCCCTGATGAACCGTCACAAACTTCTAACTTCCAGAACTGAAAGATAATAAATCTGTGTTGGTTTAAACCATCAAGTTTGTGGCAATTTGTTACAGCAGTAATAGAAAATAATTAAGGTCAATGTGGTGGTGGGGTACACCTCTAATCCCAGCAACTTGGGAAGTATAGGCAGGAGAATTGCAAGTTAAAGACCATCCTAGGCAACTTGGCAAGACCCTATCTCAAAATTAAAAACAACAACAACAAAAAACAAACAAGAAAAATTACTGGAGATGTGGTTTAGCGGTAGAATGCTCAATTCAATCCCTAATCTTACCAAAACAAACAAATAAATGAATAAATAAATAATTATTAAAAAATAAAAGTAATTATGGGGACAGTGGAAGTAAATTCTTTGAATACTTACCTGAAGCAAATATTTTCTACACTCTCACTTGATTGATACTTTGAATTCTGGTTTGGAAACTAAATTTCCTTCAGAACTGTGAAGATATTGCTCCATCATCTTTTAGTTTTCATTGTTGCTTTGCAGAATTGGATGACATTCTAATTTTTGGGAGGGTACTTGGGATTGAACCCAGAAGTGCTTAACAACTTAGCCACATCCCCAGCCACTTTTGTTTTTTATTTCGAGACAAGGTCTCACTAAATTGCTAAGGGCATTGTTAAGATTCTGAGGCTGGCTTTGAACTTGCAATCTTCCTGCCTCAGCCTCTGGAGTTGTTGGGATTATGGGAGTGGGCAACAGTGCCCAGCTTTGTTTCAAGTATTTTAACATTAATTGTTTTCAGATTTTGGTTTGCCAATCTGGAAACCCATGTCCTCCAGTTCTGGAAATTTATTTCTGTATTTTTTTTGATATTTTTCTTTCCTCTATTTTTTAGTTCTCATTTTCTGAAAGTTTGTTAGTTAACTGATGGACTTCCTGAATAGATCATCCTATCTTCTCACATTTTATTTACTATTTTCCATTTATTATTGTTGTTTTACTTTCTGAAACATGTCCTATTAGTTGTTTTATTTTGATAATTCTACTTTTAGTCTCCTGTACCAATTTCATTTACCGTTTTTAAAAGTGTGTCTGGATCTACTTTTGTAGGCTCGATGTCTTTTTCTTATCTCTATGAAGATATTTATTAACGTTTTGGGACATTTTCTTCTGCTCCCTAAACTTACTCTGTTTCCTCTGTTTTTTTTTTCAATTTGTCTGTATTAGCCTGAGCATTTAATTATTGCAGGAAGATGTACGTGAGTAAAACATATGTGTGGATGAATGGAATTGTTAACTGTTGGGTTTTCCCAAAAGGGTGCTATGTTGGCAAGATAGCTTTTGCTCTAAGAAAATAGTAAAATATTTATATACAGAGGTCTTTTCTCTAAGGTCTTTAATTTTACTATATAAAAATCATCTAGATTTATCCTGAAGGATTTAAATCAGCATTCTGGAAGCAGGCTAATGCAAGGAAACTTTGATTCCACTGTTCCAGATGCTGATTTTCATTTTTTATTCCTTTGTTCACAGCTCTGTGTTTCACTGCAGTCTCCATTGCACTTGATGTGTCCATGTCTGAAGCCTATTAGCTTCTATTTCTTCTGAGAATAAACTTTTAAGAGTGTTGTGGAGTGGAGGAATAGTAGTCATTAATTTGCAAGATAGGGGGAGAAATTGGATGCTTAATTGCTATATATACAGACTTTTAAGCATTCTTTCTATTTTCAGTCTCATGTTGCAATTCCACCTTCCAAACTGTGTTGTACCTCCAATTCCTAAAACTTTGTCTGTTCTATAGTGGAGGACATGGTTTATTTCTTGGAGGCATCCAAGCTATTGCTTACTCTCATCTGTCAAGTTAATTTCTGCCCATCTATCTGCTTTTCATTTCCCCAAAATTTGCAGATATATCTCATCTACTATTATGTTTCCTCCCACACTCTTTGCTCTGTTGGGCTTATGTTTTTGTTCCTTTATTACTGTTTAGTACGTTTAGGAATTGTGTCAAAGGTGTCTATGGATTGATTTTTTTTTTCAGAGACTGTGTAAACTACAGGTTTTATTTATTTTTTAATTTTTTTAATTAGAAGTATGTAGAGATACAATTGAGGGGGAAACATAATCAAACCAACAGTAATCAATGTATATATACTTTGTTATCCAGGGGTAATGCCAAAACATGGATGACCACCTTGGGTTTCACCTGTTGCAGTTTCCCCCAGAAGAACTCATGCGTTAAATGGATAGTTCGTGGAGGAAT
>PVKS010040240.1:0-10732 GCA_004027875.1 Aplodontia rufa | reverse complement strand
GTGAAACATTTACCAATCCCATCCTGAGTGCTCACATTGTATTGAGAACTTTGAGTGAGAAAGGCGTGTTTACCTTTCCTGTTGTTAGAAAGGATGAGCTTTAACTCCCTAGCAGTAAATAAGACATGTTTGTCTTTCCTGGCTTAGCAGAGACTGAGTTTTAACTTCTTAGTAGTCATGTTTACCCTTTTGTCTTTGTAGAGGTTAGGCTTTAACTTTTTAGCCCATAGGTTAGGATGCACAGATAATTTTATAGGATTAACATTTATAGGACCTAAAATAACTAGAAAATGTTTGGTAAGGTTACAATACCTTTAAGGCTTTCCTTATCTAGTGAGGTAAAGTTTACAGAAACTTCTAAAGGAATTTAGAGAGATGAAATTTGGTAAAGTGTTTGGTTTCTGTCCTTTGTAAAAGCAGGTTTAAAGAATATGGTCTTTATGGTGGGGAGGTTGCGAGGACATGAATTGTACTAATGGTTGATGCTTCAAGTTTACTGGGAAACTAAAAAGAAAATTGTATAATGAAGCTGATAATGAAACGCTTGTTTGTACACCTGTATAAAAATGTTCAACAATAAAAAACAGATGGCATTTTGCTCAAGCAGGGAACTGTGTCTGCTTGCAACTTGTCCCGGAGGTTCCAGCCATTCCTCCGTGCCGCCGACTCCACTTTTCCTTCGGGGACCCGAGTTCAGCCGGGGCTGGCCCCGCCACTTCGGATGCTTGTCTTGAAGAACAGGGCCCAGGCAGCATCCTGCATTCCCTCTGCATAAACCACACACAATATGGCATCTGCTATTTCAAGTTTATAGAATTTAAAGACATTTGTGGAGAAAGTTAATATTCCTTCTAGAATTCTATACTGCTTGCTGTCATTTCCAATTCTCGCCCACACGGCTTGGCAGCAGGGATGCTGACAATCCGCCATGATCAGTTTCCATGGCACTTCAACTGCACTTTCCTAGAAATCTGTTGGGGTCTGACCTTTGGTCTGACCTTCACTTCATTTCTTCAGCTGCCCTGGAGCGATCTTGTTACTATTTGTATAAATTCCTTCAGGAGGGGCTGCTAGGTCGTGCTTTGTTATACAAAAGGTCAAACAGGGTGGGTCAGAAGGTATTGACCACAGAATGTTCCTAACTTTTGTCTGTACTGAAATCTACATAACACCTGGCAACTCCCTTAGAAGGATTATTGATTCCTTGGCTGTCTCCCCTCCTCCTCTATAAAAACCCGTGTGCCTTAGTAATAAACTGATTCTGAGCTGCCATCAGCTGCATGTGGTTGCCTCGTTTCCCTGCTTGGGAGGGAAGGGGTCCCCGGACGAGGGGGGACCCGGGTTCCAGCCGTCGGCACTCACCCTCCTCCTGATCGGCTCCCGGGGGGCAATCCAGCTCCCCACAGAAATCCTCTCTTCTTGGACACATGCACAATCCATTCCAGCAATCTAGTTGAACTGAGTGACGACCACAGGCATGATTGTCACAGGCAGACCAGTGAACAGACACCACAAGCTCAGCAGGTGCAGAACTCAGGCTGGGGAGCAGAGGCAGGGCTGGAGCCAACTATATGCCTAGAGTCCAGACTTGAGCCACCGGGGGTCAGGTGGAAGGGCAGAGGACACTTGGTGGTCCATCTTCACAAGCATCCTGTGTCCCAGAGGCCCCACAGCCATGTAGCAAGCCAGTCTGGGGGATATGAGCGCTATGGAGTTTCCAGCTGCAAATGTCTTCCTGTGTGGTAGAGCTTTCCATAGACTTTTAGCTGAGTATGTGCTGCTCCATACCGCTGCAGGTGCATATCCAAATTCCCCAGCATCTCCTGTTGAAAGGATCATTCTAATCCCTGTTGAACACTGACTGTGTAGACTGTCACATAGCTCTAGACTCCATGTGACTTCACTGAGTGTCCCTCCATCACTGACTGCGTAGACTGTCACATAGCTCTAGACTCCATGTGACTTCACTGAGTGTCCCTCCATCACTGACTGCCTAGACTGTCACATAGCTCTAGACTCCATGTGACTCAGCTGAGTGTCCCTCCATCACTGACTGTGTGTACTGTCACATTGCTCTAGATTCTATGTGATTCAGCTGAGCCCTCCTCCATCACTGACTGTGTACACTGTCACATGCCTCTAGACTCCATGTGACTCAGCTGAGCCCTCCTCCATCACTGACTGTGTGCACTGTCACATAGCCTTAGACTCCATCTGGCTCAGCTGAGTCTTCCCCCATGACTGTGTACACTGTCACATAGCTGTAGACTCCATGTGACTCAGCTGAGCCCTCCTCCATCACTGACTGTGTGCACTGTCACATTGCTCTAGACTCATGTGGCTCAGCTGAGTGCTCCCCCTTCTCTGACCTCCTGGTCTATCCTAACAGCTCTAGACTTCCATGAGATTTTCAAGATCAGCTTGTCAGTTTATGCAAGAGCAACTGAGGTTTTCACAGACAACTTTGTAAACCATTTTGAGTCCTTTTGTCTTAAAAAATTGTCTTTGTATCCATTAACACAGAGGTCATATTTGGGTCTACAATGTCCCCCAAATGCCTGTGTGCGGATGGTGTTGCCTGAGCTCAGAGCTGTTGGAAGGTGGTGGACATTTCAGTGGACCTTTTCCAGTCACAGGGAGCATGCCCTGGAGGATGGTGGGACCCCTTCTTCTCTTCCTAGTTCAGAGTTGTTGGGAGGTGGTGGAAACTTTAGTGGACCTTTTCCGGTCATAGGGAGCATGTCTGGAGGGTGTTGGGACCCTGATCCTTGCTCTTCCTCCTGTTTGTTTCATGTCATGTCTATGAGGTGGGCAGCTTTCCTTTACCACACACTCCCAAACATGATGCCACCCCCATAGCCCCAAAAGCAAGGGGTTATTGAATTGTGGACTGAAACCTCCAAAACTCTGATCCAAATAAATCGCTTCTCTATAAGCTGATTGTCTCAGATCCGTGTTGGAGTAATGGAGAGCTAACACACAGGTATGTCTTCATGTTTAGGTCTTTTTAAAGTTCTTTCAGCATGCTCTGTAGTTCAGTGTAAAAGTCTCATAGTTCCTTGTTTTAATTTTTTAAGTTTTTTATTATATTATAGATAAAATCATTTTCTTAATTTCATTTTAATGCTGTTCATTACCATTGCATAGAAACATGATTTCTGCAAACCAGTTCTTCAACTCCA
Source organism: Aplodontia rufa (assembly GCA_004027875.1). NCBI lineage: Eukaryota > Metazoa > Chordata > Mammalia > Rodentia > Aplodontiidae > Aplodontia > Aplodontia rufa. Next base: position 7,550 of record PVKS010040240.1, on the reverse strand, counting down.
TTAAATTTGTTTTCTAACAGTTTGTGGAGTTCCATAGGGTTTCTTCTGTCTGGACAGTAGGTTCTGTCTGCACATTGCATTCTGGGAGTGGTGCTGCTGTGAGCAGATGCCTCTGCAAGGTGCTGATTCCATCTCCTCTGGATGTACCCAAGGAGGGACTGCAGGTGTTTTATAATTTCTTAGGGAACCCTGTGCAGCTCCCACCATGGTTCCACCAGTCTCCCTCTTACCAGCAGTGAATGAGAGCTCCTTCTCCATGGCTCCCTAACATCAATCTCTCATGTGTTGGTAACAGCCGTCCTTGCAGGCTGAGCAATCTCAGAGTGGCTTCAGTCTGCATTTCCCTGAGGGTTCAGCCTTCTGCGTACCTGTTTGCCATTGTTATGTCTTCTTTGGACAAATGTGTGCTCAAAACCTTTGCCCATTTCAGTCTATGTTTCATTTTCCACTGTTGAGCTTCTGACTTGCTTCCTAAAACCTGGATATCAACCAGATCCGATGGGTGGCTTGCAGATGTTTCCCCCAGTTTCTAAGTTGGCTTCTCATTTTCTTGCTTGTCTTCCTTGCTGTAAAGGAGTTTTTTACTTTTCTGTTGTCCCATTTAGTTATTTTGCTTTTTGCATCCTAAGCTCTCTTTACCAAGGTTGCAGTTACACCTCCTCCTGTGCTTCCCAGGAGCTCCAGGCCTCAGGTTTTCCACATAGGCCTCTGCTCCGCCTAGAGCTAGTGTGTAGGCAGCATCCAGCACCATTCTCCTGCGGGAGGTCTCCAGTGTTGCCAGTACCCCTTGAACATGCTATCCTTTCCCATGGTGGCCCTTGTCAAAGATTAACCATGTGCAATGGGATTCACTACTGGACTCTCTATTCTGTTCCACTGGTTAAGTTTGTTTCCGGGCCAGTATCATTATTACTGAAGCTTTGCAACACAATTTGTAGTGCTGGGGGTTGAGCCCAGAGCCTTGCATATCCCTGAGCTACACCCCGCCCTGTAATATGGTTTTCAATCAGGATTGTGTTGTCTCCAACTTGGCTTTACCTTCTCAGCATTGCTTTGTCTATTTGGGATGTTTGGTGGTTCCAAAAATTTTTAGGATCCTTTTTATTTCTGTGAAGGATGTCATTGGAATTTTGATGCCAATTATGTTAAATATGTATATTGTTTAAAGTAGTATGGACATTTAAACAATATTAATTCTTCTCATCCATTAAACATGGGGTATATTTCCATTTATTTGTGGGCTTTTTTCCATTTCTTTCATTAATGTTTTACAGTTTTCATTGCAAATATCTTTCATCCCCATGGGTAGATTTTTCCCTTGCTATTTTTTGTAGCTATTTTAAAGGAAATTGCTTTCTTGATTTTTTTTCCAGATATCCCACTACTCATGTATAAAAATGCTGATTTCTCTATGTCAGCTTTGTATCCTACAGCTCTACTGAATTTGTTAGAACTTGGTGTATTTTTAGGATCACAAGATTGTGTCATCTGCAAGTAGATATAATACAACTCCCCCCTTCATAATCAAATGCCTTTTGTTTGTTTCTCCTGACTTTTGTTTTTGCTGGAATTTTCAGTAATGTTCTAATAAACGTGGTGAAAATGGGCATTCTCACCTTGCTTCTGGTCTTAAGGAAGGCTTTCAACTTTTCCTCATTCAACATGACCAGATGTGGGTTTGTCATAGATGGACTTTATTGTATGGAAGTGCACACCTTCTATGCCTAATTTTTAAGAGTTTTTATCATGAAGAGTTCTGAATTTTGCCAGATGCTTATTCTGAATTGATGGAAATGATGGCATGGTTTTGTCCCTCATTCTGCTACCTTGGCATGTCATGCTATTGACTTGCACACATCAAGCCAGCCTTGCAGCCCTAGTGTGCTGGTGACCTGGTCTGCCAGGATCTGGTTGAGTGAGGAGCTTCTTACCTGTTCACTGGGAGCCATTTTCTGCTTTTGTTCTGTCTTGTCTGGCTTTGGCATTAGGGTAGTGATAGCCTCTTACAACAAGTAAGAAATAGTTTCCATCCTCTTTAGTTGTTTGGGATCGTTAAAAACAAACAAGCAAAAACAAAACTGGCATTAGTTTTTCCCTAAATGTTTGGCATAATTCAGACATGAAGCCATCAGGTTCTGGCCTTGCTTTGTTGGGAGACTTTTATTACTAATTTAACTTCTTTTCTCAGTTTGTCAATTCAGATTTTCACTTTCTTCATAATTCAATATTTCTTAAGAAAGAGAGGGACAGTGAAAGAGAGAGAATGAATTTTATTTAGTTTTTCATGTGGCTTTCATTGCTCTGACACTTCATTGTGTACATGATGCTGGGGCTCGAACCTGCATCCTCAAACATGCCAGGCAAATGCCATAACTGCTGAGCCGCCACTCCAGCCCCCATAATTCAATCTTAATAGGTTGTATGTGTTCATAAATTTGTTTCTTTTAGATTTCCAGTTTGTTGACATATAATTGTTCATAATAGTTTTATTTCCTTTGGATATCTATGCTATCAGAATGTCTTTTTCATCTCTGATTTTATCATTTGGATATTCACTTCTTCTTGGTCTTACTAAAGGTTTATCAATTTTTTTTAAGAGAGAAGGACAGTGAGAAAGAGAAAGAGACAGAAAGAATCAATTTTATTTAGTTTTTCACATGGCATTCGTTGCTCTGATACTTAGTTGTGTACATGGATGCAGGAGTTTGAACACACGTACTTGCACATGCTGGGCAAGCACCATAACCACCAAGCCACCGCTCCAGCCCCAAAGTTTATCAGTTTTATCTTTTCAAAAATTTTGTCTCTTCATTTCATTGATCCTTTACAATTTTTAGTCTTTATTTTGTTTATTTCCTCTCTGCTGCTGTTTCTTTGCTTCAACTAAGTTAAATATTGGTTCCTTCTTGTCTCTTTGGTTCCTTGAGTCACAATATTAGTGGTTTGGAATCTTTCACTCTCTGGGTGGAGGTGTTTGTGACCCTAGTCTTCCCTCTTAGGAGTGCTCATGCCGTGTTCCAGGGTTTAGATCTATTGCGCTTCCGTGTCTGTCTCTTACTGTATGTTTTAAGTCACCTTTTGATTCCTTCACTGACCCACTGGTGTTCAGGAGCACACTGCTCCATTTCCTCATGTTTTCCATTTCTAAAGTCCCCAGTTATTTATTTGCAGTTCCATATCATCGTGGTCAGGAAAGATGGGTGCTGTGGTTTCCGTGTCCCTAACATTGTGAGACTCACTCTGTCACTTAGAGTCTGTGCCACCCCTGACGATTCAGGGGATTTGAGAAGACAGTGTGCTGTGCTGTCGGAGGGACCACCGGAGCCCAGGTCCCCTCGTGCAGTGCAGCAGAGACAGAGTGCATCTTGCCCCTCAGAGGAGTTGTGTGTTTGCACGTGTGACTGCTTCCATGTCCACCGTGTCCCCTTGCTGAGTGCACCCTTTCCTCCTGACTGCCTTGTCTCTGCAGTTCGACTCAGGCCACTCCCGTTCTCCTGCAGCTCCCTCCTCCCACTCTCAGGTCAGGTGAGACTCAACGGGATGCCACGGATTTGGCCTCATTTCTGCCCATGCTTAGCTCATAGTCTTCTAACCAGAGAGTGTGATCCAATACAGGCAGAGTCATCAGCGATAGGGAAGGGCTTGCTGTGCCATTGCGAGGGAAGTCTGCTAGCTCATTTTAGATTCCTATTTTCTTCCTTCCTCTTTCACAGTGTTCCCTCATGCTCACGTGGCTTTCGCAGTCATGTGTTTTGATTCCTTCATTTTTATTTTTAGTGCACCTGTTATAGGCTTTTGTCTTGTGGTTACCATGAGTCTTACCAAAAAATCATATATATCTACAGCAGACCATTTTAAACAGATAGCAACTTAACTTTGATTTTCAAAAAGCAAAAAGAAAAGAAAAAGCAACTCTACATTGTTACTTCATACCCTCCACAGCATTTTGAATTTCTGATTCATAATTAGTAATTTTCATGATTCTTATACCTTAATCAATTACTTTGGTTCACACTAAAGATGCATGGTAATTTTGTGTGAAATGAAATCAAACACTTGGCTGGGTGTGGGTGAACAAGGCAGAAAATTTACTTCAGCCAAAGGGCAAAAGAAGAATATGCCCCAGAGCAAGGAAATCAGGGATTTTAAACTCCAACCTGACATAATAGTGCCCTTCGCTCTGATTGGAGGAGCTCATGTGCACAATCTACACGGTTATTTCTTTCCACATTATTTTATCAGTAATGTTTAGCTCCTTGGTAATTTCCCTTACATACTTAATAACTTCTACATTTCCTCTTTCCCACACTTCAGAACTTTAGGCCCTTCTTTCTAACAGAGGGCATATTCTATTTCTTCCTGATTGTTAGAATCTTTATCAATTACATGTTCTGTTAATAACTGGTACATCCAATCCTCATTTGCCCCAAACCTCAGCCAATGCATTGATAGATTTAGGCCAGTATGTTGACAGATTTAGAATAGTTTCTTGGGTCCAAATATAGCAAAAATATTCTATCCACTTTGATTTTTTCCTTCATTTTCATCTTAGGATTATCCTCCCAATATTTTAGCGTGTAGCACAGAGGGCTACATAAAGGGATTTCTGTGTCTTTTCCCCTTCCCCTGCCAGCATCCTGCTTTTATACAGCAAAATTTTTATTTCCTATCCTATGTTATCCTGGGGTGTGATTTTGGGTTTCTGCGTCCAAGAAAAAATAGCCTAGTCATTTTTCTTTACAGGAGGTCTGTTATGACTCCTTAGTTCCCCAAGACACCACTTCCATTTCTGCCATACCCTCCTGGATTGCCAGCGCTGCAAATTTGGAGTTGGCACACTTGTCTTGTGTCCCAGACATGTCTCATACCCACTTAGATCATACCCCATGGGATATTTCAACCACCAAGGCAGTGTATATCCACTTCATCTCTCTAGTTTAAGAAAAAGATTTCTTACTATTGGTTAGTTGATAGAAATCATTTGCTTTTTGTGGTTCTGGTTGGCTTGTGCCCACCTCATCCCCTTTGACATAGGATTCCATTGGCCTTGGGATTTGTAGCCATTCTCCATCCTTGGGGCCACCATAATGAGACAGTGGGATGCAGCTTTCCCTGGGAGGAGAGTTCCATGACCCCAGGAGATCTGCAGAGCCTCACACGGGGCACCTAATTGGTTTTAAATGAAATCAAACACATGGTCAGGTGTGGGGTGAACAAAGCAGAAAATTTACTTCAGCCAAAGGGCAAAAAAAGTACCCCAGAGCAAGGAAATCAGGGGTTTTAACTCCAACCTGACACGATACTGCCCTTCGCACAGTCTACGTGGTTGGTTAAGCAGAGGTGGGTACAAAGAGGAAGTAGGTGGCAACTGGGAGACAGTGGGGGTCGCCAGAAAGAGATGAACATGTGTCAGTAGAGGTCACTGGAAGAGGATGGGTAGGTTCTAGAAGGGGGTTCCCAGAAAGAGGTGGGTATACACAGGAGAGGGAGTTGCTACCTTGAAGGGGAAGGGGAATCTAAAAATGGAGGTAATCTACCTTGTATCACAATTTTCTATTTTGACAGAAAAGAAAGACATAAATCTTACACTTAGGGAATTCTGGATGCGACTGCACCCTGCTCATTCCAGTGCTTTGCCCCGCCCCCGCCCACCGTCCCATATGTTTGTGTTGTATGTTAGCACCTTATCTTTTGGACAGTATTTCTTGTAGGACGGTTCTGGTGGCCATGAATTGCCCTGCTCCTGTTTCTCTGTGTTTTTGAAGGGCAGCTACTCTGGGTACAGTGGTCCTGCTGCCAGGTTTGCTATTCCTTCTAGGCTTTGACATACCACTCCATTCTGGCCCCCAAGGTTCCCGCTGAACAGACAGTGGCTAGGAACAGAGACCTCCTTGTGTGCCATTTGCTTCTCTGACTGCTTCCAGGACCCTCTTCTTCTCTTTGACTTCACAATGCCTTTTAGGGGGTAGTTGCTATGGTTTCGACATGGTCTGGGTGCCATGTGTGAACTTAGTCCCCACTGTGAGATACTAAGAAAGTGGAAGTGATCTGACTGTGGTATCTGGGCTTTGGGACGCGATCAAGGTGCAGCCTCCTGGTTGATCCCTGGTGGGGATCATAAGAAAGAAAGAGACCAAGGCTGGAGCGGTGGCTCAGCGGTTTCGGCGCTTGCCTGGCAAGCACGAGGACCCGGGTTCAAACCCCAGCACCATGTACACAGCTAAGTGTTGGAGCGATGGAGGCCATGCGAAAAACTAAATAAAGTTGTTTCTCTCTTTCTGGGGCTGGAGCGGTGGCTCAGCGGTTTCGGCGCTTGCCTGGCAAGCACGAGGACCCGGGTTCAAACCCCAGCACCACGTACACAACTGAGTGTTGGAGCAACTAAGGCCATGTGAAAAACTAAATAAAGTTGTTTCTCTCTTTCTCTGTCTCTCTCACTGTCCCTCTCTTTAAAAAAAAAAAAGAAAAGAAAAGAAAGAGACCAGAAGAGCCTCATGTGCCATTCCCTGCCTCTTGCCACCTGTGTGCTGCACCCCGTGACTGCACCGCAGGAAGGCCTCACCAAACAAGGCCCATGGACTGCCGGGGGCCAGCCCCAGCTGAACTCAGGTCCCCGAAGGTGTAGTGGAGTCAGATGATACGGAGGAACGGCTGGAACCTCCAGGACAAATTGCAAGCAGACACATTTCCCTGCTTGAGCAAAATGCCGTCTGTCCTTTATTGTTGAACATTTTTATACAGGTGTACAAACAAAACTTTTATTATCTGCTTCATTATACAATTCTCTTTTTAGTTTTACAGCAAACTTAACATTTTAACCATTAGTACAATTTATGTCTTCGACCTTCCCACCACATAGACTATATGTAACTAATTGGTATAAACTGTTGCCTTTTTCCTTCAGAGACTTCTTTAAACCGTTGCTTCACTTGATAAGAGAAGCATTTGAAGTTTTCTGTGTTAATCTAGAAGCCCTATCTTAGCATAAGTGAAAAGTTTTTTATTAGCTAGGGACCAAATGTAACTATTTGGTTCAAACTGTTACAGAGCACCAGACAAAAAACTTTATCATAAAGTCATGGTCACATCTTTATAGACTGTTTCATGTACAGAGAAGCTTTATTTTCTAAAAGAATAATATTGTACTTAATTCTTTAAGCCTGCTTTGATCAAACACTTTCCCAAACTACACCTCCCTATTTTTATCCAGAGGCTACTTAATTAGTTAGACTACATTCTAGGCTATTATACCCTTATACCCTATTAACTGCAGATCTAAAATGATCATGTCATTGTGACCTTACTAGATATATTATAGTTATCCTAAATCCTATAATTGTTAATTATATAAAATATTTGTGCTTCTTAATCTATGGGCTAAGAGGTAAAATCTAACTTCTACAAAGACAAGAAAGGCAAATGTGACTTATTTGTTGCCGAGGGGTCAAAACTCAACCTCTGCAGGAACAGGAAAGATAAACATGTCTTTCTGCAGATGTTTTACGTATCACAGTTTCTTTGTTCCTTAGTTCTAATTATTTTGCTTTCTA
>PVKS010040239.1:0-11423 GCA_004027875.1 Aplodontia rufa | reverse complement strand
GGGGAGTCTTTAGGGGCAGGTCTAAAATGGCTATAGTTTAGTTAGGCTCCCTTGCCAAGATTTCCAGCAGGCTATGTTATGTTTTTAGTGTGCAGCCAGGCCTGGGAGCTGGCTATTTTATGAGTAGTCAAGGCTAGAGCCACTGTGATTCAGTGCACATACTCAACGTCATAAACATTAGCTTGTGAGCACATGCCCCCTTATGTAACCTGTCAGCAGTTTTCCTTCTTTGTTTGGATACATATAAAAAGGGCCTATGGGGGCAAAAATGTAACTGGCTGAGAACTGGAGCTATGGTTACGGGCTAGCTAAGGGCTGTTGCCACCATGAATAAACATGTCTGCTATCCCAGCTGCATCCTGCATCTTCTTCCTCCTGCCAGGATCCCAAATCTGTTTCTTGAGCCTCACTTTCTGCACAACAGGGTCACTGAGATTTTTTTACTTAATTATTTTCATTTCACAGAAGAGGAATCTGAGAGCTGTAAGGGTTCATGATTATGTCTGGTTGGTATTTTCAGACCACCACCAGCTACATTTGTCAGAAACACTGCAAAATTAATATTTCCCAAAAACTTCTTCAATTTCTCCCCAGCTGGTTCTCTCCCCAGCTCTTCCTTTGGCAGTAAATGGCACTGTGGTTTCACCACTTATTCTTTAGTCAGAAAAGTAGGAAATCAGAATTGATCTAGGTCATGGCCGGCGCTGGGACCTGTCTGTGAACCCAGATAGCCCTGAGTCCTGCACCAGGGAGTGAAAGTGTTGTATGGATGACCGCCCGCTCTGTCACTCTGTTCTTCTGTGCATCTAGACAAGACTCTGGCTATATCTTGCTGCACTTCAAAATTAGAATCTTCCCTGGTGGCCAGAGCATCTGCAAATTGATGTCTTGCATTACTGAGGCCCTGGTTGGCCTAACAGCCATTTGAAGTAACAGTTCCTCTTTGCAGTTCTCTCTTCTTCCTTCTCTGCCTGTCTCTTTCCTCTTGAAAGCCTTTATTCTCTGTGAAATTGAGGTGTTCAGGCTGCTTCTTAGCTGTCAGGGACCCTTGATTTCAGACATTTTTCCCCACACTTTCTGCAGGAAAGAACTAAATGTCTCTCCTCTTGCCTCCATTAAAACTCTGACTTCTTATCATGATGAAGAACCAGGCTCACTCTCCAGTGAGTGTGCAAAGAACAAACCACAGAATATCCCCTCACCAGAAATCCACAAGGAAAAAGAAATCTGGAGTGGAGAAGATAACAACAAAATTTTAGAAGCTTGAAAATAGATGGAAAAGGGATAACAGCAGGTTAGAGGGAGCAGAGAACTCTGCTATCATTGGGGGTGTGCAACTGTCAACTGAAGGCTGGTAGGGTGTGGCTGAGGAGGTGGGTCACTGGGGGCGTGCCTTTGGGGTATATATTTTGTATCTGGTGGTTAGAATCTGTCTCTCTGCTTCCTGGAGCCTTGCCCTGATCCCCTCCCTCTGCTAGGCTCTTCATCATGATGTTCTCTCACCTCAAACCCTAAGGAATGGAATCAGCCTTCCATGGACTGAGACCTCTGAAGCTGTGAGCCCCTGAATAAACTTTCCCTCCTAAAGCTGTTCTTGTTAGGTTTTTTTGGTCACAGCAACAAAAAAGCTGACTAAAGCAATAGGGAAATGAGGAGAAATAAAGTTAAAAGGGGTTATTTCTGTGTAAGGTTGCGAGGATTCAACTTAACGCCAGGCTGGGCGCTTACGTTTAACTCCCGAGGGTGATGTGTGTGGGCAGGCTGACATGGCCTGGGCGGAGCAAGAGGCAGCCTCAAGGAAGCCACTGGAACTGACTGGTAAGTCGCCATCCCTCATAGCCCTGGGATATTCCTCCCCTCGGAGGTCACAAAAGCCTGACACCTGGTAGACTCCTAGCACACAGTGGTGATGACCAGGTCAGAGCTGGCTGGGTGCCCGCTCAGTGGACATGAGAGGTGACCCTTCTCGTGATGGTAGTATACACAAGGATAAACTCCTCGACCTTGTTTGAAGCAGTTAAGCCAGTTATGAACAAACACCTTCCCGTGCTGGGCATGGTGGTGCACGCCTATAATCCCAGTGGCACAGGAGGGTGAGGCAGGAGAAGTGCAAGTTCAAAGCCAGCCTTAGCAACTTAGTGAGACCCTGTCTCAAACCAAACCAAACCAAACCAAACCAAACCAAACCAAACCAAACCAAACCAAACCAAAAACTGAATGGGCTGGGGATGTGGCTCAGTGACTAAGCACCCCCTGGGTTCAATCCCTGGTACACACACACACACACACACACAAAATAAAAACAAAAACAAAAACAAAAACAAAAACAAAACCTTACCCAGAAGCTGTTCCTGACTTTGTCTTTGAATAGAAGTCTAGATTAATTATGGTAATGGCTTATTCTATTTTGAATTGTGATTACCTGAAAACTTCATTTTTTTTGACTTGGCAAGATTCATTCTGATTTTCTACATTTCGAAAATCTATTTTAAAATATCCTCTACTTACAAAAGAAAAATTCTGACTTTGGCAGCAATTAGTGGAGCTAATTCAGGCGATTTTTAAGGAGGTATGTTTTGACTCCGAGAAGGATTGTCAAGGTTGTGAGAAACCTGTCTCCTCGCTTACTTTGTTGATTAATAGCAGCTGTTTTGTTAAAGTGACATTAGTTCTGCAGCTTTTCTTACCTTCTTTGTTTTACTTTTCTCTAAGCACTCTCAGCTTTCACATCTCTCTTAATTTAAGTTAAAGGTAAGACATTCCCTTGTGCAGGAATGGGTGCTGATGAGCTTGCATTTCCTCCCAAGGCTCCTGTGGATGTGTACAGGGCTGTCATCATCAGAGACTTTGATGTGGAAATCCTACGCTCCCATCGAGAAAATTTCCAGCAGCTCAGTTCAAGAACAATTCATTCTTGGTTTTTTAACCTTCATTTATAAGACATGCATAGAGAAATCTTTGGCTTAATATTTGTAAAGGTAGTTCAGAATAAAAGTCATAAGGGAGATGAGCAAGTCTGAGTACTTAAGGCCTCAATTTTAGGACATATTTGACTATAATCTACATTCAAGTGCTTATTATGTGTACCAGGCCCTGCCCCAAGGAGCATGAGAGCAAAATATGAGGCATAGCCTGCTCTCTGGAGCTTACTGCTTAGTTGGCTGAGCTACTGCAGAACAACCCAGTGTGTCAGAGCTGCATGATGGTGTGCACAAGATTCCCACACCATGTTTACCATGATCCAGCCAAAGTTCCATGCACTTTTCAGATTTTAACTTATTTAGTTTATGTAAGAGCAAAATAAACAATATTATTAATTACCCATACTTTAAAGATGAGGAAAGTGAGGCACTGAGAGGTGAACTCTTCTCCAAGTGCCGCAGTTAAAAGCACAGAGCTGAGGTTTGCACTCTCTCAGTCAATCTTCAGAGGCTAGGCACTCAGCTGCCACCCTGTGACAGAGAAGGTGGGGATGGCACGAAAATAGAGGGGTTCCTGAAAAGGTGGCGCCTAAGCAAAATCTTACAGAGAGGATCTCAGAAGAACTAATTGCTTGCTAAATAGACGAAAAATGATGTGATCATCTTGCTTGGTAACCAGAGATTCTAAACAGAGGTGGATTGTTTTGTTTTGTTTTGTTGTTATCTTTTGGAAATCCATTTCTTATAAAGTATTTCTATTTTTCCTACATGACCAGGAAGTGGATTTGCCCTTATGGATTAAATATTGATATTAATCTTAGGTTAGCTCTTAGCTTCAAAAAACTTCTTTTCAAGTCAGTCTCAGGAATTACGGAGGCCCTAAGCAATTTAGAGACTCTACCTCAATACTGAAAAAAAAATTAAAAAGGGCCTGGGGATGTGGCTCATTGATTAAGCACCCCTGGGTTCAATCCCTAGTATTAAAAATAAAGTTTCTTAACATTTACAAAAGTTAATACCAACAGGCATGTTAATTAGTAAATGGAAGGGCAGCAACAGGACATTTCTGGGGTATCAGAAGCCTCTTTTCTTTCCTTTCCACCCTGTGTTCTACTACACCCATTCTAAAAAGTCCACAGTCTTTTACAATCGGTATGTGCGGGCTATTGAGGAATACTGAGACTACTTTGCTTTTTGCTCAAATCTGTGGACTCAGTATAAAAAGGCTGCTTTGTTGCTCTGGCCAGATCTAGCGTGAGAGTTGATCTCATGGTGACACTGTATTGTGGGGGCTCCACTTACTGCCGGATGGTGGGGACAGGGGCACTAGCCTTCGGGAGCTTGGAATCCTGTGTTTCCTCCCCTCCCTTCAGGTGCTGATGTTGGGCAGATCCTTCCCACCTAATGATCACAGTCTGAGCATCCTATAGGTACTGTAGGGGTCACACTGGGGAAAGAGCTGCTCTGTAAAAAATCCAAACAGTTCAATGTATTTTGAGTAGAGAAATGTTGTTAAATTTTAGTTCATGATCCACTAAGGATGAAAGGCAGAGCAGAAGTGGTTCCAGCAGCCCCATGAAGCCCAACGCATTCCTGTGCCCTCAAGGGTACAGCTGACAAGTCAGTGTGTCGAAAATGCTGCTGGCCAGTCACAGTGAGTGCCCACAGGGGAGCAGGCTCTGGGGCTTCCAAGTCTTGGCTTCCAGGGAGGACAAGAGGGATCTTGCCAACTGTCACCTACTCAGAAACTCTAGCATTCTGGAAGCCTGTGTCCCCATTAACACAGAATTTTTTAGGATCCTAAAATGAAACTTTGTTTTCAACAGATGAGTGGTTTGGGGCTGGAGCAGTGGCTCAGTGGTGGAGCAGTGGCTCAGCAGTAGAGCAGTTGCCCGGCATGTGCAAGGACTGAGGTTTGAACCCCCAGCACCATGTACACAACTGTCAGAAAAACAAAAACGAGTTGAAAAATTAAATAAAATTGATTTTCTCTCTTTCTCACTCTCTTTAAAAAAAAATTCAGTGGTTTGATTCTGGAGAAGAAATGTATTAATATTTAGGAATATTCTTTCCATTTGGATCTACAGGTTTGGATTAAAGAAATGACAAAGTCATAAATTAATCTCAGACTTGTCCTTTTCCTTCTTGTTTAAATACTTGCTATGCTAGTATAACATCCAGCATTTGCATGTTGGGGAGGCCCCACAGGCTAAGAGGAAAAGCATGAAGGACAAGCCCAGTGGGATTGTTCATGCAAAACTCTATTGAACACCTGATAAATCAAAGTGCTGGGCAAAATGCTGGGTATACTCTGACAAACAAGACCCGCTCTTACATGTGGAGAGAGTCAGAGCATGATTAAAGAAGCGTACTGGAAAGAAATTAACAGGCAATGATAAGTGCTTTAAAATTTTTCAAATAGGAAGTGAAAATGTAGAGGAACCAATAGCATCTTCATGGCCTAGGATTTTTTTTTCTTTTTAACTAAGAATGGCTTTTGTGCTTAGAATGATTGCATTTCAATTATCATTTAATTCGTTACATCTGCAAGTTAAAAAAAACCTGTTTTTCACATACAGCAAGCAAATATCATATTAATGTATAAACAGCAATTCTACATAAAAGTAACTTTTTAAAATGTTTGATCAATGTATAATTTTAACACAGATTTCCTTAGCTCCAATTACAACCTAATTAAGGTTCATCATTCATTGAAAAATTCAATATATCTTATTCTTTCAAACACTGGATAGGTAGTCTTTTAAATTTAGCCAATAAAACCTTTTGAAACATTGATACCCTATTTGTTATGCCAAAATATCTCTTTGTTGTTAAAGTATAAGCAGTCACATTTTTGTGCATTTCAAATAAAATTATGCCTTGTATCAATTAAATATTTAAAATTAAACCCATAGTCTAAATAGTAGTGTCCAAAATGTGAGATTTCCTTCTATCAGTGTTTCTCAACCCTTTTCATTATTGCCCCCTAAAAAGAAAAATTTCATTAATTATATTATTTTAAATTTCAATTGGATTTAATATTTCCTAATGAGGGAAGTTAAATACTAAGGAATATAGTTTTATCGTATAGAGGTGAGCTTTGGAGGGCCACAAGTCATTGTAACAGCTATTTTTTTTTCATTTTCTAAGAAACCATTTTTGACCCTCTAAGGCATGTGCCTTAGATGTTTCAAGCATCTTATTAGAAGCCTTTATGCATTATTATGATAATCACAAAATTAATACCACACCTCAGTACTGTGGGTTTGACTTACCTGTCCTTACAGCTATCCCTTTCCAAGGTTGCAGAGTGCCCTCCTAACCCCAGAGAGCAGCTTTCTCCAGTCAGTGGAAATTGGGTGGGTGGGGAGGTCAGGTCAGAGGTCGTTGCAATTAAGCAGTGAGCACTTAAAACATTTCTGCTTGGGTTTTATGAACCCCAGCTTGCTCCCTCACTATCTGTGTGACTTTGGGCCAGATGTAGAACCTCTCTCTGCTTCAGTTTCCCCATCTGTCAAGTGTAGACAGCAATGGTAATTGTCTGATAGTTGTTAGGTAGAACTTGACCTGGGCAAAGCCATTTTGAAACATATCCTCCATCTTAGAATGAGTCACCACATGGTTACTCTGACTCACCTGCCCCTAAATCCCAGACGACACTCCACCATCATGCAAAGCAATCCTAAAAACTCTATCATCATAAGAAAGTACTCTTCGGGCAGGAGCGGTGGCTCAGTGGTTCTGGTGCTTGCCTGGCATGTGCAAGGATGGGGTCTCAAACCCTAGCACCACATACATAACCAGGTGTGGTAGCAACAAAAGTCACATGAAAAACTAAATAAAATTGATTTTCTCTCTCTCTCTCTCTCTCTCTCTCTTTCTCTTACTTACCCTCTCTCTCAAAAAAAAACAAAAAACAAAAAACAAACAAACAAAAAAAGAAACAAAGAAAGAAAGGACTCTTCCCTGACAACTCCCTAGCGATGGCCTAAACTTCTCCTCTCTCCATGCCCCCTAAATCTACCCCAGGCTACAAGCAGAAGACAGATCCCAGCCTCCACTGGGCCCTCCTTTGCAGATTTCTGCCCAATGAACCTGTGTTACTGTTGAGCTGCTCTCTTTCTTTTATCTCCTCCATTCGCTTTTTTCACTTACATTTTGGTACCAAGGTTTTCCAAGGTTCCCACCACCAGTAGCCTCTCTGGGCCTTCCCTTGACCTTGACCCAGTCTCTCCCTTTCTACCACTTCTTCCTCTAGTGGCTCCAGAAGGACCATTCACTTTTCAGGACATCATGTCCATTACAGGCCATCAGTTATTGGGTGAGTGACCCCCTCTGACTCTCTGGATTCCTGGAGTCCCTGCCACGGTTTCTCTGTCCATGGATGCTGTTCCTCTGAAAAATCCTAGCACTAGGTGGGAGAATATCCACTACCACTGGGTAGTAACTGATGGATACAGAAAATTATCAGAAGTCATTCAGGCACCAAACCCCCTATACACTGTTTTGAAATCTACAGACTCATCCCCTCTTCCGAACCTATTGCCTTAGGCCCTTATCAGAGGATCCCCACTCTACGGAAAAACTCAGTTTAATCCCCACCTTACTGCAAAACCCAGTTTAACCAGAAAACTTGCACCTTGTCCCCTTCTTGCCTCATTCCCTCTATATATACCCTAGGTTATAAGCACTAGGTGGGTCCAGACTCCACTGGGCCTCCTCTCCGGAGATTTCTCCTGAATAAACCGCTTAGTGTTGAGCCACCACTCCCCTTTCTCTTTATTTCCTTAATTTCCCCTCTTTCCTTAAGTAACACCCATCAATTGCCTAACATTCCATCATTCTTGTGGGGATGCCCCTTGATTTTGGCTTTTCTCTAAGCCAGAGTCCTTGGGGGCCCCAATCCATGGGCCAGACCTCACCAAAAGCTTCCATGAGACACCCCTTTGGGGTGCCTTTCCAAACATATCCATACCCTGGGGCTCCAAGACACAATCAAACCTGAAAGACTGGTGTTCTTCTGTGATATTGCTTGGCCCTAATACAAACTGGACAATAACAGTCCCTGGCCTGAATGGACTTCTTTTTTTTTTTTTCAGGGCTGAAAGCCAAACTTGGGGCCTTGCGCGTGCGAGGCAAGCACTCTGCCACTGAGCTAAATCCCCAACCCCCCTTACATAGATTTTTAACCAATGATTTTGATGCCTAGTTTCTTTTCTTTTCTTTTTCTTTCTTTCTTTTTTTTTTTTTTAAGAGCGGGACTATGAGAAAGAGAGAAAGAGAGAAATAACTTCATTTAGATTTTCATATGGCCTTCATTGCTCTAACACTTAGTTGTGTACGTGGGTACTGGGGTTTGAACCCTGGTACTTGCGCATGCCAGGCAAGGCCATAACCACCTAGCCACCGCTCCAACCCCTTGATGCTTAGTTTCAATGCCTGTTTCACATAGAGTTTAACCAACAATGTTGGTGCTTTTCTCAATGCCTTCTTTACATAAACCTTAATCAAGACTCATACCCAAACGAATATAAACCCTGGCCTAATACACAGAAAATGGTATCCTGCTTCCCTTCTGTGGTTGTCTGTGGATTTTATTCTATCGAACCCAGAAGAAGTTTGGTGCCGAATTTTGCATAGATTTTAACCAATGACTTTGGTGCTTATTTTCAATGCCTGTTTTGCGTAGATTTCAACCAATGATGTAGATGCATTTCTCAACGCCTGCTTTACATGAATGTTAATTATGCTCATACCTCAAATCAATATAACCCCTGGCCTAACCCCCATTAGATGGTGTCCTGATTCCAGGTGCCCCTCCACCCTTCGGAGTCTCTGTTCTCCTTCCTAAATAAATCCTACTCCTTTTACTCTTCCTTCTGTGGTTGTCCATGGATTTTTATTCTTCAAACTCGTGAGACAAGAACCCAGAAGATTGACACCAAATTCCAAGGGTGAATTTCCACCACACCAAGAGCTGCAACATCCAGCTTTTAGCTGGAGAGCTGCTAACACTATTTGGCTACAGACACCTGCAGCCAGCCCAAATTCCCAGGTTTAAGTGGGAATAGCTGCAAACACTAGAAGTGGGCTATTTTGGCTGCTGGAATTTGTAGTCAGCCCAGACTCCATTTGCCAATGGGACCAGAGAATCCAGCCTCATCTCAAAAACCCCGCATAAATTCCAAAACTTTTGAGGTGCTTAAGAGGTCTACATTCTTCTACTTTGGGGACAATATAACAGGAACTCAGGTTCAGGAAAGTGACATGGTAGGCCCAGGAATATCAGGAGACACTAATTCCTGCAAAGTTTTCTCTTCTCTTCAGGTGGACACAGGGAAGAAAAATAGGATTAATTTTCATGCACGTTTGTTAAAAGACATCTGATTTATTTACAAAGTTAAAATTCTAAAACAACAATTGTTAACTATAAATTCAAGTATTAAATGTATTTTAATAAATTATTTTGAGATTATAAAAATTACATTTCTGGTTCATAACTATTATGCAGAATGTTTTTGCTCTTGTTAATTCCATTATGTATTTTCCTTGTAAACCTTTTCTTTCCTAAAGAGAGAGGGACAGTGAGAAAGAGAGAAAGAGAGAATTAATTTTATTTAGCTTTCCACGTGGCTTTTGATGCTCTGACACTTCATTGTGTACATGTTGCTGGGGTTCAAACCCATGTCCTCTTGCATGCCAGACAAGCGCCGTAACCACAGAGTCACCATTCCAGTTCACTTATAAAACTTTTAAACTGTTGCCTATTAGTGTTCTGCAGAAATAATACTTTTACAGAACAATCTAAATTAAGACCAGTCATTACCTACAGGACAGATAAGATATAATGCTAACTTCCAGTACTGTTACTGATCCTATTTAAACAAAAGATTAACTATAAAATATAACATAGTATTCCCACTTTAAGACTGGTGAAACTGGCCTGCCAGATGTTTAATTCCAAAAGCAGGAGACCAAAGTTAAGGAAGTTAAAGGGTTAAGGAAAAAGTCAGTATTTTGGTCCTAGCCCTATTTGGTCAGCAAAAACACAGGAGACAATGGGACATCTCTAAGTCAACCAGAGCACATTCTGCAAAGAGAAGGGTGTTAGGAAAGGGGAAATATCCCTCATGCTTACCAAGGAAGTCACAAGTGGTCAGCAAGACCCTGAACCATCCTGGCAGATGGCTTGATTGGTAGAGGAAAGTTAAAGGATCCAAGAGACTTCTCACCATCCCCAAGAGTGGCCTTCTGAGGAATTCACCTGACCCTAACAATAGACAGGCAAAAGGTCAATGTTGACCAATTTGTTCTTAAATACCTGGCAGGAGAGTTATAATCAAAACACAGCCATACGTGGGCATTTAAAAGGAAAGATGATTCTTTTAATATAATTTAAAATGTACACTTGTGTTAGTCCTCCAAGTAAATAATACTGGGAGATTATAAAGAAAGGGAGACAGAAGACTACTAGAGTCACAAATTTGTTCTAAGTCAGTTTGTGACCTACAATTTTTCCTAACCTCCTATATGAGTAAACTCAATCTGTTTTTCATTGATATGATTGTTTAGTAATTATATTTATCCCTCAGATTAATCTAAAATATGTACTGTGGCAATAAAGGCCTTAACTTTACCAAAAGAGTCCTAAGTGACACAGCCAAAGGGATCCTTCTGCTAACCGAGAGGTAATGCCAATAAAAAGCTACATTACAGAAATTAGATGGAATTCTCAAACTCAAGGGGACACCTGTATCATTATAAAAATCAAATGTGGGCCACCGCCATTGCCGCCATAGCATGAGGCTTTCCCTAGTAACCTGGGCGATAGCTGTGGATATTCACAAGAATTGTCTTCAGTCATGGCCTTGGGATTAAAGTGCTTGTGCTTGATCCATCCTACCTTTTGCAGTTACCTTGTAGCCTTGACAAGACCTGTTTCAGATATTACACTGTAGACAGTGAGCGGAAGACCACATGACCATAGGCAATACGTGGCTTATCCAGTTGTACCGATTCGCCACTTTGAAACCAAGAAAGCCAAAGCTAAAAGAAAAGGACAGTCCCCAAACCAGAGTGAGTATTAACATAGCCTTGGTTGATGATATAATCAGCTTGGAATTGGTGGATGAAGAAATGAAGTCTGTGATAAAGCACTCAAGGATAATTTCAGCAAGACCCTTAATGTAAGGACCTCCCCAGGATCCCTTGATCATATTACTTTGGTAACTGCTGATGGGAAACTTGCTTTAAACCAGATTAGCCAGATCTCCATGAAGTCACCACAGTTGATTTTGGTGAGTATGCCCAGCTTCCCAGAGTGTACAGCTGCAGCTATTAAGGCTTTAGGAGAAAGTGGAATGAATCTGAACCCAAAAGTGGAAGGGATGCTAATCCGGGTACCCATTCCCATAGTAACCAGGGAGCACAGGGAAATGCTGGTGAAACTGGCCAACAGAATACCAACAAGGCCAAAGACTCTTTACGGAAGGTTCACACCAA
>PVKS010040238.1:0-16748 GCA_004027875.1 Aplodontia rufa | reverse complement strand
GAAAAACTGAAGAATACTAAGGATGACAGATGCTGAAAGGGCTGTGGGAAAAGAGGAACACTGTCACATTGCTGGTGGGACTACAAACTGGTACAGCCACTCTGGAAAGCAGTGTGGAGACTTCTTAAAAAATTAGGGCTGGAACTGCCTTATGACTCAGCTATCCCACTCCTGGGTATTTTCCCAAAAGAGCTAGAATAGGCATATTATAGAGACACAGCTTCATCAATGTTTATAGCAGCTCAATTTACTATAGCTACACAATGAAACCAACCTAGATGCCCTTCACTTGATGAGTAGATTCAAAAACTGTGCTACATATATATGCAATGTAGTACTACTTGGCTATTACAGTAAACGATATCATTGCATTTGCAATCATATGGATGGAGAGGGAAAAAATTATGCTAAGTGAAATATCCCCAACTCAGAGACTTGAGGGATGAATGTTTACTCTCATTTGTGGAAGCCAGAATACAATCAGAAACAGTATGATAGATGGCCAAACTAATAATAACCTCAACACAGAGGAATTTTTACACAAGCAGGGGGAACCTTGCCTATGATGCTGGAGGATAAAGGGAGGGTGCCATGGAGGGGGTGAGGGGATAGGAAGGATGCCAAGGAGGCTGGAGGGAGGGTATATGGGGGAGTAAACCCAGTAGGGAACCTTTGATTTACATGAGAAATCCAATTAACACTGGGGTTAAGTAGGGGGAAACTTAGAACCATGGGAAACCCAAAGGGGAAAACCCATGGAATGGCATCAGCCTCAGCTTGCTCTGTCATTAAACATTTGTTCTTGGTTGTATGACAATGACTCCCTCCTAAATATAAGACTATTTTTAACTAAAAAATATCAAATTTTAAAAAAGCTTCAATAGCATAACTACTGAATTGAAATCAATTTGATAATGTAAAGTTAATAAAATGTCATCAGTAACCAGGAAAATCACAAGGTGACTTACTCAGACTGCTTAGCTGGCGTATGATTGCGGCAAGAGTACTGTTGGTTACACATTCAAGTTCACTAGTAATCCCTTCAGGTAGAGCTCCCCGGCACAAGTGCCGGGGTTCGATGTTCCTCTTCACTAAAGGCATGGCTCACAATCTGAAAATTAAAAAGATAACTTTTGAAAAGCTCATATTCACATTTTTAAAAATCCAGTTTTAATTCTTTTGAAAACTCAAATGGCCCTAGAAATTTTCATTATTCAATCATTTTTACATGACAGAATCAACCAAACTGCAACAAGTGTTTAATTACTTCAATTAATTTTCTAGATTTCATATATATGGATAGTATCAAACTCCTTTTATAGAAAACTAATACAACCTAGATTTCCAGTTAAGGTTGAATAATGTATTTTGACCTTTTTTCCTCTATTTATATGACAAGATAAACAGGCCAAAGCCTATAAGTACTGCTATAGTCAGATTTTGAGCATCCCTCAAAGTCCTGTGTTAAAATCTTAGGCCTTAGGGGGCGATGCTGGGAGACAGTGGAACCTTTAAGAGTTGGGGCCTGGTAAGAATTCTTTAGATCATCGAAGAAATACCCTCAAAGGGGACAGTAAGACCCTGGCCCCTTCCTCTATCTTTCTGTTTCTTAGAAATAAGAGTGAGCAGTTCTGCTCCACCACATGCTTCTGCCATGGGTGCTGCCTTGCCAAAGGCTAAAAGCAATGGGGTCACCCAATCACGGATTGGAGCCTCCAAAATGGTGAGCCAAAATAAAATGTTTCCATTTATACATTCATTTTCTCTAGGATTTTGTTTTAGTGGCATAAAGCTGACTAACACAAGCACTAAGAGGAGAAGAGGTGAAATAGTTAACAAAACTGTAGACAGAGTGCAACCAGATTACAAAAACAGAAATGGCTGGACTTGGGACAGTAGGCACAGCTAAGGGTAGGGGTACGAAATGCACTGAAAATAAGAATCTTAAATCAAAATCCATACTGACTAAGAGACAGATTCTACTCCATTCCAAACACACAGAGTTCAGCTCCCTCCTCCACTTGGTTTCCAGAACAACAGCAGCCTGGTTTTCACTCTCTATCCAAAGATTTATTAGAATATTCCTCCCTGGGGAATGTTTCAAGAGAAAAAGTCTACTAACATGGGCATTGGAGAGGGGACTTCTCCCTACTGCCAGCATCAGCTTCTAGGGCTTTGAAATTAAATAAGACAAGAGAGTAACATGAGGAAAGACTTGTCTAATATTACAGGATCCAGTTTCACCACTCTCCTCAAAAAGCACATTATAAACAAAATAAAATCTCAAATTTCTGATTATAGATGTAAACAGAGTTTCAAATCAACTACTCACACAACAAACCTAATCCTCATAAAAAGCAGAATATCTGACTGGGATATATTTTTATTTTGACAAGCTTATCCTATTGCACAACTTGTAGTAACAGAAACAGAAAGGCCTAGTACCTGGATGACATGTATTAGTGGCTAAACCAGTGCTAAAACACCAATCTGGAGTTATTGCTATGAAATAAATTAATATCCCATTTGTTTAAACCACTGTAGTGGGATTTTTCAACTAGTACAATCACTGAATAACTTACTGCCCTTATAGAAGCCGTAATGTAGTAAGTATATATAACCTTTGCTTCATTCATTCAATTGATGAATTACTTACTGAGCACCTACCCCATACTCAGTGGTGTACAAGTTGATGAGGATGCAATGAGTGAAGATGGACAGGCACCTCCCACATGGCACTCTACTCCAGTGGGAAGAGGGACATTGATCAAGTCACACAGGTTCACTCACCTTCCACTGAATCAGTGCTATGAGGAGCAACTCAGCAGTTCTGAAGCCATGTGGGGGTGGGGTGCTAATCTGTCTCAGAAGTCATAGGCAGCCTCTCTTAGATGCAACTACTGAACTGAAAACTGAAGGATGCATATGGGCCGGTTGACAAAAGGACTATGGCAGAGGGAACATGGGGAATGAAATGGAAGAGGGCAAAAGTGGCAGATTCATCAAGGAAAAGTTCTTCTGAATCTCAATGTTTTTATTCACTAAATCTGCCTTATGTCTGCTATAATGGTGGCTGAATACAATAACCACACTTTTGGATCCACTGAGAGGAATATTGCCAATGGCATGTCACTTCACCTGCTAGTGCCTCCTACTGGGAATGAGGGAGGCATCTACCTCTCAGAATGAAGATTCAATGAGCTACTACACACATAAATTATCTAGAACAGGGCGTGATGTAGAATAACACTCAAAAATGTGACTGATTATAGTAACTGTACTGTATCTTATATGTTGATTCTATAATGCTAATTATTATTCTTACTGTAAGAATAAAACAAGAACAGTTTGCTGTTTGCAGTGTTAGGGGAGAAACCTAACCTGAAAAAAACATGACAATAACATTTACACAAAAACCATTAAAGGAAGAAGTACACAGCCAAGGAACAGAAGCCATAAAAATTCCACATACCAAGGTCTCTAAGTAAAAGTCTAAAAAAGATTAATTATATGTTGCTATTGCTTTCTGGGAGATTTATTTCAAGTAACCAGAGAGTAATTTATCACAATAATATAACCTAGCAAACTAGAATTCCTCATAAGAGAAAAAAAGAAGAAGAAGAAGAAGAAGAATCATTATAAGCTTAATAAAAGCATGAAGTATGGGATAGAAAAATAATGAAAATGGATCAATAGGGACCCACTGCATGAGAACTAGAAGGAAATCAAGCAACAAAAAGACCACGTCCATAAAAAAGCACAGAACAATCAACATGGAAAAGCAAAAGAAGGGGGTGACGAAAACCTTCTAAAGACAAAGCAGATAAGCTAAATGAACCAGATGCCCAATGCAAGTACAAACTCAGTCACAGTCCGCTTAAACACTTGTTTGTGAGAATGGCCCAAGTGTTAATTATCTTCTAAATAATTTCTCAAAAGAAGGCTTCACAAGACTTTGGGATAAGCATGATATTTAGTTGCTGAATGTTGACTGTATATACAATATTCTCCTCTTCCACATTTGTTTTTTATTTATTCAGGATTAGATGTCTTTCCCTTCTATTTTTAAACCTCTGCACTGACCCAAAATATATCAGCACAGCATTTCCCCAACTAGCACCCCTATTTAGACCTTCAACTGTCCAGAGAATTACACACATATCACACTGATGTTCCACTGACATGTCTAGAACACATCCGTAGCAAGTTCCTCCCATTTTCTCCTGAGTGGAGTAGCTCCCAATATCAAATATCCAAGCCATTTTAGCATATCTTGGAGATATCTCAGGCTCTTTCCCATATATGTGATGTCTGTCCCTGTCCTTCATCTCTCCAGATCTATGTCCTGTGTTACCCAACAAATCCCTGCCAAAGGCCTTCACTTCTGCATGTAAGACATCCCTTTCTCTGTCCCAGTGGCAGCTCTAACACGTTCACAGTACACTTGGTAGAGCTGCTATGAGTGCTGACCATGGAGACTTCCTGAAGATATTATTAGTGCACAAATGAGAAAGTTCAGTTGCTTAAGAATTGTAATTACTATTTTTTTAATCTTCTTTTTGCTGATATTTTGACATCTTAGCCTTGCTGACAGCGGAGAGTTACCAACTCCTAAAGACAGTTAACCTACCCAACAATTCACTCTTTAAATACAGGCCTGTCAATCCAGAGCCCATGCCCCATCACCTCCTCTACTGTGCTTTAATACTCTAGGCCACTGCCCTAATCATTACATAACCAACCACCAGACTAGTGACAGTCCCTATGCCTTGGAACCCACTAAAATTATTCAAATTGACCAATCCTAAACCTGCTTGTCCTGCATTCATCCATTCCTCCCATAGAAACCACAAGGCTCTTATGCATGGTTCTCCCCTCAGTTCTCAAAAAAAGTCTGCTGATTACATACACACACATACATATATATTTATTTTTGACCTTCTCTGGGAGCACTCTGCCTGTTGTTGTTCCAGTATTTCAGCCTTGAATAACACCCAGCCTTCATTTCTCACCATCATTATGTCTTTATTTGGAGATCCCATACGTGTCTAAATACGAAAGACAATAAAGAGAGAATTTGCTACCAGTCTATAATTTCAGAAAATGATTTTGCAGCTCCTTTTTAAAGTTCTAATTGCCTAGCAATAGTTTTTAAGACCTTCCCATTCAATTGAAGCACTCTCACAGATGTGTATTTTTCCCCAGGTAGTCTTAATTTTATCTGACACCAATTCAGTTTTGAATGAATTAAAGAGCAAAAATGAGGTAAAAGAAAAAATGTTGGGTCAGTCATCACTCTTGAAAATGCTTTGAAAATGCAAAACAAACATTCAGTGAACTAATTTAATTGTCACCAATGAACATTTAAACATGCTTCTCCATTCCTTTATTAAAAGAACTAAGACCCTCCCAAATCACCCTATAAAGAATGAAAACAAAGATTGCTAATTAAATGTTTAAGGATTATTACAGTCTACATGAGCTATTAGTGTTAGGTCTGAAGTTTATCCCACTCTTCTGAGAAATCTCTCAATTTAGTGAAAAACAATCTGGTTCACAAAATTGTGAACTAGATTCCACGCACAAAGAAACTGGACCAAGTTCCTTCCCTAGGAATTCAGAAGCAGGACCACAATGTCCAGCTTGGTCTGGCTGCTTTCTTTAACAGTGGAAGGAAATATGTCTCCCACCACATGAAATAGAGATTCACAAAGTTAGTCTGCTGTAAGAAATCACAATGAAATAACTAAGAAATTGGCAAAGGCAAAACAAAGAAAGGACTCTCAATGGCTTTGCAGAGTCTCCTTTTAAATCTCAGGGCAAATTAGCAGAGAAGGCTCCCGCTCGGTGTTCTCCCCTCTCCCTTCAAAGGCCCAGGCTTGCACTATGGTTTGCTTGCTCTTCAGCTTCCTTAGCTCCTACCCTATCTTCTTTCACAGTGGTAGTTTCCTTAATCAAATCCTTGCACCTGTGATTCCATCCAGGCATCTGTTTCTCTGATCCAGACTAACACAAGTGATCCAAGGAATGGACTGAGGAAATAGTGGTGAGATGGGGTTTTGGGACTTATCCATATACTACTCTGTAGGTAAGAAGATGTTATGCTGACTGATGGGTGGGGGACAGAAAGTCCCTGACACAATTCATGGTTCAATTGCTTAATACTTCACTGTTGGTGAACTGGAAGGGATATGAAATGGGGAAAAGACCTATAAAAATAGCAAAGTTAGCTAGTAACTTCCAAGTTATACTGATACCCAGGATAAGGACAATTAGAAACTAGAAGCTAAGTGTGAAAACCATAGGGTCTTCCTGGTGGGTACAAAGTGGTCCTATCAGAACTTGTACTAGAAGGGCAGACACAATGGAGAATTATGTGCTGAAGTCCCGCCTGAAAGAGTAAGAGATGGAAATGTTTACGTGGTTAGCCAAGGCAGGGGTATGCTGGCAATCTGAAGAGTATGGTGAGAACTTCTAAAAGGATACCCATGGCACTGCTGAATCCAAACACCTCCCCACAGCCCCAAAATGGACTTTCATGGCTTGCTCTTCGCTGAACTACCAGATGCTACAGAGACCTCTCTCCTATAAGGCATCAGATGTCCCCTGGTCACATCTCTTCTCCCTGGATGCCATATTGATAACCAAGGGACAAAGCCCAGTAAAATTCAGCTCAGAAATGATGGTCTAGGTAAGAAACAAAGAGATCAATCAACATCATGCTGATTAGATAAGCACATGATAGCTGGTATGTTGAGGTCTTGGTACATGGCTCCAGAGATTGGCATATAAACACTAAGAAGATTCAGGATTTGGCAACTACAGTAAAGTTTTAAGGGACTCAGTAGTCAGAGACGTAATGGAATAGCTCCTACTAAGTAAAAAAACAAATTGCTGTATCATGTACTCTGCACCACTAAGCAGGAAGCCCAGCATCTGCTAGGTTGCATTTGGGGGACAACACACCTGGCCCACACAATGGGCAACATGAGAGCTGCCAGCTTTGATTGGGACCTGGTGAAAGAAAGGCCTTACAGCATGTCTAGGCTGTAGCACAGACAGACAGGTGCATGATCTGTATGATCTAGCAGATCCTTGATGGTGCAGAGGAGAAAAAGACAACAGTATGGAACTTGTGGTGAGCTCCAACAGGAGAATCATGATGCCACTGGGATTCTGTCATCTCCTCATAGAACTACAGGCACTTTGAAAAAAGTTCTTGGTTTATTACCAGGGCTTGGTAGAGACCACAGAACAAAAAGGGACAAGGCTCCCAGAATTAGCTGAGTTCTTCCTGTCAAGTTATTAATTTGAACCAGAAGTCTGTCATGGCATGGAAATGGGACATGTGTGATTAAACCAGAGCAGAAAGAGACCACAAGTGAGTCACATAAGCAGGAACACTCTGTGGTCACCATACCTGCTGCTGTGCCACTCTACAACCTTGTCCCTGGATCATATACATCACTCGAGGCATACCCACACATCCAGTCAGAGGAAGAATGAAGGTCAAAGCTTGGTTTTCAGATGAGTGAGAATGGCATGTAGGTACCTGTCAAAAACAACTGTGGTACTACTACAGCAGCATTCAAAAAGGTTCCTAGAGACAATAAGGGAAAATCTTCACAAGAGGTAGATCTTTAGGGAATAACTAATTCTTCTACTTTGTGCAGAGAAGTAGCTGAAACTAAAGATATGTAGACACCCAGAGAGTGATCAATAGCCTCACTGCGTGGTCAGAGCACTGTTAGATGAGAGACAAGAAAGTTCATAAAAGGCATGAAGGTCAAAATTTGGGAGTCTGAATAGTGTAAAGTCTTCTGTATTACAAATTAATCCCCATTCAAACATCCCCACCACCAAACAAGAGACACTATACACAGAGCACACAAAATCTGCAAACCTGAGTCACTGGTATCTCCAGAACTGGTCCGATAAATTCCCACACAACATCTCAACTGACTCACTTTACAGAAGACAGAGATTTTGAAGTGGGTTTGTGCTACTGTGTCCCTCAAAGGCCCATGTATTAAAGGCCTGGTCCCAAGGGTGACGCTTTTGGGAAGTGGTAGAACCTTTAGGATGTAGGTAAGGAAGTTAGGTCACTGAAGGCATGCTCTTGAAGAGGCTATTAGGATCCCAATCCCTTCTTCTTTTTGATGCCTAACTGTCATGAGGTGAGCAATTTCTTCCAACATGTGCTCTTGCCATGATATGCTGTCTCAGAGTAGGCCCAAAAGCCACGGATCAATCAACCAAGGACTACAACTCCAAACCCATAAGCTAAAACAAACTTTTCCTCCTTTTTAATTTGAATATGTCAGGTATTTGCTACAGAGATGGAAAGCTGACATAATCCATCAAGGTATGAGCCAATGTCTGCATCACATATAAGACCATCCAGAGTTGAAATGGCCCAATGGAAGCTGGGATTAACCTCAATGTACAACAAACACCAGCTCAAAGACATCCTAAAAGGATGGGTGCTGACTTCATGAAACAGTATATGAAATTACTGACCTCTAATGGCACTGTTTCTCCAAGGATAGATGGATTTAGGAGCTGAGGGGTAAAAGAAGGAATGGTCCTACTTGCCATTACTATCACCAGCTCACCAAAGCACTCTGCGTTTCCCTTCCCATCCCTGAATCACTGTATTCTGCAGGCTGCGGAGTTTCAAACACAGCTCACTCTTGTTTTGGCAAAGAGCAAAGGTTCCCTGAACTGTGAGTTGTAGATGATGCCATAGCACTATAGACTCATTTTACCAAAGGACAGAAAATGAAGAATCCCTGCAATGGCAGAGGAAAGTGACTCTGACTAGCAAGAGGAGATGGGGCTGCATTCACACCAAGGGGGTAAGGCAAACTGAGGTGAACCCAAATGACCAAATGACCCACTAGCTTTACACATATAACCCAATCTTGGGTTCTGCTCCTGGGAGGATCCAGATAACTTATCTCTAATACTTGCTGTGTTCTGTGTTTGTGGTGCACATGTGGGCATGACTACATTTGCTGATACTTCCCAAATTGTCTAATTTATTATCATAAATCCTTTCTTGTGGGAGAAAGTGGAGGGGAATGTTCTCTGTACTTGTTTTATGAAGGTTTTCCACAGAACAATTTTCTGTTTTCTTTTGCTCAGACCCTGACACAAGCTGAGATTTTAATTTCTCCTTAACAAGTTTTGTTTGTTTGTTCATTTGTTTGGCTTGTTTGTTTGTTTCTTACTATCTGGAGCTCCAGGCAGCAAATGGCAAGTTATCTCTCCAGGTTGGTGAGCAAATTTTTTCCTCTCAACTTCACTTTTTAAAATCCCAGCATTTATCCTAGAGTTACTGTTAGCTCACTGCCTTAGGTTACTCCAACACCATTTCTGCATGACCCTGGTCTCCAGTATGTATCCCTTCCATACCCTTATCTCCTAACACCTATGGAGAGATTGCTGATCTGCTCACGAATGGTATTGTTTTAAAATGTACTTAGATGCAAATGCAAATTTTGATACACTTTATCCATATTCACGTAATTATAGTAACTTAAATAGCTAACTTTCACTGTTGTGAGGAATCTGAAGAATTTCTAGCTTTGTTTCTGGCTATCTCTTAATTACTGGTATACCCACCACAAGTTACAGTCACAAGACTGCATTTTGAATGAAGAAACAGTGACACTTATCAACATCTGACTAAGTGTAGATGAAAAACCTAAAAGGAGAAAGGTGACCAGCAGAGAATGAGAAAGATATTGAGGATATTAGCCACAGAAAATGGGCTAGACAATGTTGAGCAAAGAATAAAAAAAATGTCTATTTTGACTTAGATATTATCAAAATACATACACAAGTCTCTGTGTACTAATATCAATTACACATCTTGTCTCCTTTACAGGTTATGGAGATTTTCACATGAAAATGTGTGCTGGACGGGGTAAAGTGGTGCACACCTATAATCCCACCTACTATGAGACTGATCCAAGAGGAACCCATGTTTGAAGTCATGAGACCACATATCTCAAAATAAACAATAAAATTAGCTGGGGATATAGCTCAATGCTAGGGTGTCCCTCGGTTCAGTCTCTAGTACCACTCCAGCACCTACCCTAAACCAAAAAATATATTCAGGGCAAAGAAAAAATGTGCAATATAGGACACTGATGTTACTAATTTCATTAAAATTAAATTCAGAACTAAAACACAGCAATGATATTTTCTTTAATTATTATTGTATAATTGGAGTGGGAACATGGTGCGCACACCAGCAGCAGCCACCACCCAGCACTCCTGAGCAAAAGTTTGTGCCATAGAAACCAGACATGGTGATGAACGATAGGAATAGTGCCATACTATGTGAAGAGGGATTCTCTCCACTGATCCATTACCATCAAAGGAAAGAAGCTTTATAATAACAAGCTTACGCAGGTTGTTAGTCATGCTGCCCCAACGCCGCCAGCTTCAGAGCCAAGGGGTAGGGATTTATCCAGGGGGGAGGAAGCAGAGAATAAATAATTTAACTCTGAAACAGCTGTGAATGCCCAAACAGAATCCTGCACTAGCAGCCTCTAGTGGCCATGTGAGCAGCCCTAGGGGTGATGTAACGCCCACAACTAGGGACCTACATCTCTTTGTGCGAGTAAGTGATGCTGCACCGCCATCTTGAGATTTCCCTAAGGGCAGGACAGGACACTACTTCAAAAGTGAAACCAGACCCTTCAGTCACGCTGCGGATTAGGGACTTCAGTCTGGAGGAGCAGAGAATCAGTTCCAATTGCTCTGTGTCATGGCTGCCTACCCAGGGGGCTATGTGGGACTGGGAACCCTCTCTCCTGCTCCTGCGACAACGAGCAATTGGAGACTTCCTGCCCACCCTCCTCCTTGCCCAAATAGGAGGAATCTGTGATCAGAACTATGCTCAATAGGGCATATTTACCCAGGGTGGTCTCTAGCTGTAGCTATTTCAGAAATGGACTGAAACTCTCAAACAAGACAGGGAATAGCATCAGCCGCAGGGACCTTCAAATAAAAGGGACAGTCTAGACTCAGTGCTCTCCCACACTTTCAGTCCCTGATTTCTGTGCATAGCCAAGATTTCATTGGTCCTGAGCTCTCCAGGTGGGACTGGGCTTCTACATCCCCTAGTGGTTGCATTTGAGACCTACATAACCACTGATCTAGTTGAGCTGGTGTCTCCTTTACGCCTGTCTTTCCTTGCTGGGACTGTGACAACCCCACACAGCATCTCTTGGGGCCACTGAAGATCATAAGAGTGGGACAACAGCAATCCCAGGGAAGCTAACTTCAGGCCAGCCACTCTCCTTGGAACAGTCACAGTCCAGTTCATCTACACCAGGATCCACTAGACTCCCAATAGCCCCTGGTTCCCCAGCTTAAGAGGGTCAGGAATTTGATCAGGCAGAAAATAATCTGCCCAGGAGTGCATCTCAGGTGGCACTGAACTCTACTCTCACATGAAACAGGAAAGAGCATTGCTTACAACCCCTATAAAGGAGAAACATATTGGGAGACCTTCTGGGAATCCCACTGATACCTGAGAATACCAAATTTCATTCCCTCCAACAAGCTCAACTTGGAAAAGGCTACAGCTAGAAGTCAGCTATGAATGCACTCCCCCATGGTACATACATATTGACCTAGATGGAAAAAACTCAGAACTTTCCCAATTCCTTTTTTGTTGTTGTTGTTTTTCTTGTTGTAGTTTCTTATTTTTAATTTTTAATTTTTTATTTTTTACACCTTTTATCTCTATTCTTATTACTGAAATTGATGTACTTGGATGTATATATTTTTCTGTTCATTTGTGTGTCCAGCTGGTTGGTTTTTACTGTCAGTCTTCCTGTGTTCAACTGCTGTCTCCATAGCATTGGGGGGTCTGACAGGGAAAACACTTCATGATAGAAAACTATTCCTCAGTCTCCTTGGGTCAAAGAGAACTACACTCCCTATGAACCTCTTCTTCTCTGTATTCCATCAATTCCTAAACTATATTCTGTTCTCTCTCATCTTCACTCAAAGTCTTTAACCCTTTCACATCCCATTTCTATCTTTTCCTTATTCATAACTGAATAGCCAAAACCACGCTAATACCTGGTAGCTCTTTATTCTAAGTCATGAGTTCCAGACTACCCTCCTACCTTACTCCTTGACTCTCTAGATATTATTTCTGCCCACCTACAGAGGCCCTGCTAACTGAAGAGAAGGTTATTCTTGAAATGGGTATTTGCTTACTATCTTAGTATATTGTGAGAGCTCTCATCAAAGAAAACTGCTCCTAGAGGTATTAATCACCATCATAACTCTTTCAGTTGAAACTGTCTAGTATATGCACGTAAAGGCTCATAATACTTCACTGATTGGATTCGCAACCATTGATCTATCCAAATACCCCACCCCAACTAAGCAAAGATATAAGAAGCTCCAATAACTCCCCCTAGGAGTAATGTTCACTGTCAGACTTCAAGCCACATCCCCTGTATCTGAAAATGAGGAAAAAGGGAAATAATTCCCCACCTCAACCTCACAAGTCACCGTCCAAGGAGTCCATGGTCAGAGTCCTAGACGAAAACCTAGAAAAATGTATCAACATTATGATTAGTTATTCAATCAGAGTTGAGAGAAGAATTAAGGAAAGAGATAAGAGACCAATTTCAAAAAATGTGACAACACTTAAATACAGAGATACGAGAACAATTCCAAGAGATGAAAGACCATATTTATAAAGAGATAGACACCCTTAAAAGAGATGTAGCAGAGCTCTCAGAATTGAAAAATACTGTCAGCCAAATCAAATGTTCATTAGAAGATACTAATACCAGAGTAAACTCAACAGAAAATAGAACCTCAGCTCTTGAAGAATATATATCATATAACGAAGACAGGCTGAGCAATGTTGAGTTCAAGGATGACAGACAAGAAAAGAAACTGTATGACCAGTACTTCCAAGTGGTTTTTGATGAGATGAGAAGAAATAACCTGAGAGGAATTGGGCTTGAAGAAAACATTGAACAACAAACAAGGGGCATTAAGAACCTTCTAAGTGAAACTGCCTCTTTAAGAAGAATTTTCCTCATATCAGAATTGACCCAGAATATCAAATCCAAGACACCAATAGGACACCAAACAGATCTAAACAAATGAGAAATTCACCAAGATATATCATATAAAAATGAAAAAGAAATTAAAGAGAGAATCCTAAAAGTAGCTAGAGAACAGCCCCAAATCACATTCAGAGGCAGACAAATTAGGATTACTATGGATTTTTCAGATCAGAAAATGAAGGCCAGAAAAGCTTAGAACAATATTTTCCAAAACTTGAAAGAAAACAATTATAGCCAACAATAATATCCCCCACAAAACTCAGCTTTAAATAGCATGGAAAAATTAAATACATCAATGATAAATTCAAGCTAGCAAGATACATGAACACAAACCCTGCATTACAGAATATTTTCAAGGACATTCTTCATTTAGAAGAACATGCTAACAATTCCCTAAACCCTTAAATAAGAGATTGTCTATAACCACAATACACACCAAAAGATAGCCAAGATGGCAAAAAACACAGCAATAATTTCAATGTTTGAGACTCAGATTCCTATATTTATTCTAACTCTGAATGTGAATGGTCTCAATGACCCAATTAAAAAATACAGATTGGCTCACTGGATAAAAAAACAAAATTCAACACTATTTTGTCTACAGGAGATACTCTTCACACCCAAAATTAGATACAGACTAAAGGTGAAAGGTTGGCAAAATGTCTATCAGGCCTGTGGTCCAAAAAAAGCAAGTTGGCATGGCAATCCTAATATCTGGTAAAGTTAATTTTGATCAAAAACTAGTCAGAAAGGACAAAGACAGGCACTACGTCATACTAAATGGGGCAATTCACCAAGAAGACGTAAAGATAATTAACATTTATGCCCTCAATTAAAATCCCCCTAAATATATGGAAAAAATACTCAATGACATTAAACCCCTCATGGACCGCAACACAATAATAGTGGGGGACTTCAATATACCATTATCAATAATAAACAGATCATCAAAGCAAAAAATCAACAAAGATATCTCCAATCTGAACAACTCTATTAATCAATTGGACATTACAGACATCTACAGAACATTCCATCCTAACTAAGCTGAATTTACCTTCTTCTCAGCAACTCACGGATCCTTCTCCAAAACAGACCACATCCTAGTCCACAGAGCTAACTTTAACAAATACAAAACAGTTGATAAAACCCCCTGTATCCTGTCAGACCACAATGCTATGATCTCAGCAATCAACAACAAGAAAAACAACAGAAATTGCTCAAATAATTGGAAATTGAATAATACCCTCTTAAATGAAGGATGAATAAAAAGGTAATGAGAACAGAAATCAAGAAATTCTTGGAAACGAATGTTTCCAAGATGAAACAACAATCAAAGCATTCTTAAGAGGAAAATTTATAGCACTGAGTGCAATTCATCAAAAAACAGGAAAGAGCCCAACCCAGATTCCTAAAAAGAGAGGAACAATCCAATCCAAATCTAACAGAAGACAGGAAATAACAAAAATAAGAGCTGAAATCAAAGAAATTGAGAAAGAAAAAAACAATAAAAATTATCAAAAAAAACAGAGTTGGTTCTTAGAAAAAATAAACAAGATTGACAGAACCCTTGCCAACTTCACCAAAAGGAAGAATGAACTGAATCAAATCAACAAAATCAAAGACAAAAATGGAGATATCACCACTGACTCAATCAAAATCCAGAGATTACCAGAACTTACTTTGAAAAATTATACTCCACCAAGCTTGATAATCTGGAAGAAATGGACAAATACCTGGCCACATACAATACTCCAATCTGAACACCAGAGGATAATGAAAATCTAAACCAACCTATCTCAGACAGTGAAATCTAAGCAGAATCAACGGTCTTGCAAAAAAGAAAAGCCCTGGACCTGATGGATACAAGGCAGAGTTCTACCAAATTTTTACAAAGAAATTAACACTTATCTCTACAAGCTTTCCATGAAATTGAAAGGGTTGGAGCACTCTCCAACACTTTTTACGAAGCAAATATAACAATAATACCAAAATCCAACAAAGACACATCAAGTAAAGAAAACAACAGAACAATTTCCCTGATGAACACAGATGCAAAAATCCTTAATAAAATTCTAGCTAATCGGATCCAAAAGTACATTAAAAAGATAATACATCATGATCGTGTGGGCTTCATTCCAGGAAAACACAGCTCATTCAAATACGCAAATCAATAAATGTAATTCACCACTTAAATAGAAATAAAAATCATATAATCAACTCAATTGATGCAGAAAAGGACTTTGATAAAATTCAACACCCTTTTATGCTAAAAACTCTGGAGAAGATAGGGATCAAGGGAGGATACTTAAACTATGTAAGATTCATTTATGACAGACCCAAAGCCAACATTAAGCTCAATGGAAAAAGACTGAAAGCATTTCCAATAAATTCCACAAGACAAGGATGTCTACTTTCACCACTCTTATTCAATATAGTCCTTGAAACCGTAGCCAGAGTCATCAGACAAGAGAAGGAAATCAAAGGAATTCGATTAGGAAAAGAGGAAGACAAGTTGTCTCTATTTGCTGATGCCACGATCATATACCTAGAAGACCCAATAAGCTCGACCAGAAGACTTCTAGAGCTTATAAATGCTTTTAGCAAAGTGGCTGGCTATAAACTCAATACTCATAAATCATTAGCTTTCATATATTCCAGCAACAAGTCCACTGAAGAAGTCAGGAACTCTGTCCCATTCACAATCTCCTCAAAAAAATAAAATAAAATACTTGGGCATCTCTCTTACAAAGGATATTAAGGACCTGTACAATAAAAACTATCGAACATTAAAAAAAGAAATTGCAGAAGATCTGAGTAGATGGAAAAACATTGCATGTTCTTGGTTAGGCAGAATCAATATAATCAAAATGGCCATTCTACTCAAAGCCCTATTTAGATTTAAAGCAATCCCCATCAAGATACCAATGATATTCTTCACCGATATAAAAAAAGCAATTCTCAAATTTGTATGGAATGAGAAAAGACCCAGAATAGCCAAAAGATTACTCATCAAGAAAGAGGATGCAGGTGGTATCTCAATTCCTGACCTGAAATTATACTATAAGGCTATAGTCAAAAAAAGCATGGTATTGGTATCAAAATAGAATTGAAGACAAATGAAACAAAATAGAAGATACTGAGATGAACCCCCATATCTTTAACCATCTGACATTTGATAAAGGGACAAAACCATACAGTGGAAGAATGATAGCCTGTTCAACAAATGGTGTTGGACAAACTGGACAGCCATATGTAGACATCTGAAATTGGATCCTTACCTCTCACCCTGCACAAAAAGTAAATCAAAAGGATTCAAAACTCTAGATATTAAACCAGCAACTTTATAATTGTTTGAAAAAGAAGTAGGATCAACATTACATGACATAGAGGTTGGCTCCGCCTTCCTTAACAAGACTCCCATGGCACAAGCATTAAAGTCAAGAATAAATGCATGGGATACAATTAAATTAAAAAGCTTTTGCACAGCTAAAGATTTAGTCAAGAGTATCAAGAGAGACCCTATAGAATGGGAGAAAATCTTTCCCTGCTACGCCTTGGTCAGAGGGCTAATATCCAGAATATAAAAAGAATTAAAAAAAACTAAACACCAAAATCACAAATAATCCAATCAAT